>JAGDQP010064816.1:0-11513 GCA_022664845.1 Lepisma saccharinum | reverse complement strand
TATATTGTGACACCCATATGACTAGGCCCTTCTTGAACGAGGGTTAGTCTTGTAAAATATTGAAATATTTCCTCTCTTTTTCTAGTACCATATTTATGTTTTCTTATAAGTGTATCGTTTTTTATTTTTGTATACAAAGCTATTTCATAAAGATATAAAGAAGTCAGTATTCTATATTGTTTCAAGAATTCTTGGCAAGAAGTTCTGCTAACTCCGGCGATGACACGCAGTGCCTGCTTTTCTCTAGAGAAGATTGATGCTGTTGCTGATGCATTGCCCTAGAATATGATGCCATAACTTATTATTGGATAAATAAGTCCATAATAAACCTGAATTAATGCGTTTCTACTTAATGTCTCTTTTAGTATTCTTAGAGCAAACAATTTAGAATTAAGTTTGTTTTTTACCTGGGCTATGTGGCTGCTCCATTTAAGATTTTCGTGTATGTTGTTCTCCTAAAAACATTGTTTCGGTGTTTATGTCCACATTTAAAAAGCTGAGGATTCTTAATATCTTTTTATTACAGTATTTGTATGGAAAAACATGTATAGTGTTTTTCTGTCATTTAGTATCAGACTGTTACTGTCGAACTACTTTTTAGTTTGTTCTAATGTTCAGATGTAAATATAACTGTTAACATGTAAAAAGAAACATCTAAATACGTGTTAGTGTACATTATGTTCCATCCCTGTTTGCACCACATTAAGAACTATCTACCCCAGTAGCACACACACGTTGAAAATATGTGGATTAAACGTTAATACCTAAACGTTATCTTAACGTTGAAATTGTACTGAAATGTTCGCCTGTTCAACTTTTTATTGGACGTTGAATAATGGTTGAGAAGAAACGATGAAGCTGGTTCAGTTCGCCAAAACAGAGCATTCGTGTCTATTGGTATACATACATTTAGTTTCATTTCTGCAAACTTTGACTTAATTCAATTGACACGTGTAGGCAGAAACGCAAAAAACAATATATGCGGCCATTTTTTACTCTAAGGGGACTTAATGTTATAATGCCCAATCCAGACCGTTGGGGTTAAAGGTCAAAACAATAATCCAAGCATTTTCTCTTCATGTCCTTCCGCTTCTAACGCAATCTGGCAGTTAAAAGAGAGGTGAAAGGGAAAAAACTGCTTTGAGATAAGGTTCGCCAATTTCGATATATCTGCCGTCTGCTATTTCTACTTCTCAGACACGATTTGCAGAATCGAAAGCACGTAAAGAGCGACCTCTTATTTTGATTCGGTGACCTTGAGTTACCAGATTGTCGTAAATCTCGTCAGATCATAACCTTTCCGTAAGGTAATTTTATATATATAACATTTACTTTCGTGAAAATGGATATATCCCTAGGAATCCAAGGCTATGATATCCCCCGCTTTCACTTGATTATTGATAACAATTTCTCAATTTCTATCTGTTCAGTTTATAATTCAGTACGTTGCCATCTTGTCTGCTCTAAGTTTATATGTACATAGAATTTATTTGTATTTTTATCATATTAAATCAGTATAATTTTAGGCCTAGAACCATTGCTTTATATGTATTTAGTAACAGAGCGACTCAAGATGGATCAAATAATACATTTGGTTATTCAAATATATGTGTTTTGTAAATTAAATCTTCCCTTACTTATGTTAAACAAGATAAATTCTGATGATGTAATTAAATGGAAGTGATTATAAAGAAAACGATTTGACCTGAGCTTAGTTTTGGTAAAAGAAAGGAAAGATAAGTATTTTGCGGTTGAAATAATAGTAAAAACAAAATCCCTTAGTTGCAAAGTTATGCTTCCAAACCCAAAGGACTTTATGTAGTTGTAGGGTTTCTTCTTTAGACCATTAATTTTACCATAAAATAGTATTGTTTTTTGGTTCCCCAATATTTTCCTTTTTAGCCTCACGCATTCAACTGTATTTGAACATACTCCACTTAATATTTCTAATAATTTGTTCCTCTAATATTACAGTTAGACACTGCCTTCAAATTGTTTTGTGTTGTAGCTCTAATCAGTTGAGTATATTGTTTCTTACATAATGCTCTACCAGACATCCTAATGGGCCAGATTTCACCGTTCCAAATTATCGTGTACCAGAAGTTGAAAATGTATGGGGTCAAAAATCCTTTGGTTAAACTCCTCCAGTTTTGGATTTACACCACCCAAATTGAAAATCCTTGCTGAATCTCTGGTAACATAGAATAACAAACTTTGAAATACAATATACCAGGATGAATGTCTATAGCAATGCAGATATGTAGATTATATAGCATAAATCTTAATGCTTTCCAGCGCGTGCTTGCATTTTGACTTGTACGAGAATATTGACAATACAGCAGGAATGTCAACCTGCAGTCACATCTGCTTGGTATTTTACGGTCAACAGGCTACCACTCGGTCAACTAACTTGTAAATTTTATCACTTGGCTTTGTACAAAAGGACTACAAGTCACAGCATAAGAAAATTCTTCGGAAATGAAAAACATATTTTGATTATGTTACTTTAGGTCTAAGCTCCTATTCCGCATAAACCTTTGAAATAATAATATGCATATCAAAGATCAAATGCAGAATCACATGATGATGTTGCTGAGAGCAGTGTCGTCTCGGGGATATATCTCCCACAAGGCAATTTTAAAATTTTAAAAGGCAGTGTGTATTGATTATATTCTTTGAAATTAGGGATAATCTTTTAACAATTATGCTCTCGTTAGATTTTCTGTTAATTAACAAACACCATGCAAAGTTCCTTTAGGGTATGGCGTACCCTGGAATAGCTTGAACATCTTAAAACATCTGATAATTAAGCAATTGATTTGATATAGTAACACGCCTTTGTCGTCACGATCTCGGCAATAAGGACATAGTTACAGTTAACGAACTTTATTATAAAATGTTATCATGCAACACAACATACCGTGTAGTATATATATCTCTAAATATACATTCATAGTACTTTACATAAGCTAGGAGGGTGATAACATGTGTCATTTCAAGTGAGGCTTACGGTACACTATCATGCATAGTGGAAAAGCATACTTTCAAAGTTTTTAACCTTGAATACCAGTTCACTCTCGAAGGAATATTCCACTTCTGATTAAGGGAGCAGTGGTACAAATTCAATACCATTGTAGTTCCCCTTTCTTAGGATTTAGTGCCGAATTATGCAATTTACTTTTACAAATAAATTAGGCAAACAAAATTTAAAGGAACAATCCCTCTAACCCACACGTTCTTGAAGAATACACGTTTACATGTAAACCATCACGCTTTGTAAATATCCTGAAAACTGTGCATTTTCAGTATTATATATTTAAATTTTGTTCCTGTAAACGCGTTTATTTGATTTTTGAAAATTAAAAATGTAATCGTTCATTTCAGATACAAAAGTATCGCTTCACAGATATCACGAATAATGCGAAACTAAAATACTATTAATGTGAACTATTAATAAATTATTCTAAATGCTAGATTTCACATGCATCGCTAAATGTCCACTCAAATTTCGAAGTGATGACTTAGCAATATATACAGTAAATTGTTAGAAAGAGCTCATATCACCTGACGTTGATAATTATTAGGTATTATCTTATAAGAAACGTAGACCCATGGTTAAGAAAAGTGAATTAATAAATTTTGAACGAAGCATCATACATCTTCAACGTGCCAGATGGATAGGACGTTACAATTCTGAAGTAGTATGGCCATTCAATATTTTTGGATTCATGATATCGCTACGTACCGAACATACTTCAAAGAGGGCGTTGGCATGTAATTGGACAAAATCTAATTGGACCGACCGCCAGTGCGTAATAACTTGATCAATGCCATCTGGGCAGACTTGTCCAAGATAATAAAGAAGCGACTAGTTCGAATCACATTCTCATTCAATGGAAGAAGTAACAAACTCATATCCAGGAATTTAGTGCAGCGTTAAGAAGTTTCCATGGGGTATGGAAGCAGAAAATCGGCAAGTATAAAATTAAGATTTGACTTCAATCAAAGGCATCTAATCTAATATACTAGGTACTATCTAATTTATTATTTTCAATTCAGTCATTACCTGCGCTTACTATTACTAGAGAACGATAGATTTCTGAACACACGTCAAGGCTTCGTTAAAGGTTAGGATTTCTCGTTTGAATTCGATTTTGCTACTTAAATACTTTGGCACAACATGGCATCATCTGCATTCAAATTATTTCTACAGAATCCTTTAATAAATAAGTTACTTCGTGGGTCGGTCAATATTGAATGAGACTGACCTTGTATTTTGAAAAGTAGTTGAGATATAACTAGGTAGGAGTAATACTTGATGTTTCGTTTACAGATCAACGGAGGTTATATTTCTATGCAGCACAGGAAATGACCAATAAGGGGACATAATCAGTAAAGCAAGATATGTCGTGTGCAATAGAGTGCGGTTTTGTGGGTCGAGGACTGTCATTATGTTTTCAGTACTTCGATTGGCTCTTTAATTAAGCTGTACTGTAATAAAACCACTACTCATCACCAGTGATGAGCCTCGAGAACTTTTCTGGATCGTTCTCATATGCTGTTAAAACTCCAGGCGTTTTTTTACTCGTGTTTTCTTCTGTTCATGTGTCAGATTTCGAGTTACAAAAATGTGCGCATGTTTTCCTTGTTTCAACTCCTCATGGGGTATTGAGTAAACTTTTCAATGGGATATTCAAGTTTCTGACACTATCTCGTATATTGTCACAAGACTGTCATTCACGACAACGCTATTCACAACTTCTATCACACCAAGAGTTCTAGCATTATGCAGCCTTCCAGAATTCGTTGCTTTGAGCGTTGACTCATGTCCATTCTTAAATTGCTCAATCCATCTGGCCCCCGTCGCACAGCTTAGGCCTGCATTACCACACACTTAACATAATTTTCTGTGTATTTTGGGACTGATACATCCTTCTTCCATAGAAACCAAGTCGTCCACCGTTGTCCATTTGTCGTCTTCCATTGTACATGGCATCTTGCACCTTTCTAATTATGCCCTCTTATTGGTCCTTCCCTATGCTGTGTAGAAACAACACCTCTAGTCGATAAGTGAAAGCAACCTTAATGACTGCTCTTACCAAATTACAACATCGCACCTCAACTACTTTGTAAATAAAAGGTCAGTCTCACTCTGTATTGACTGCCCCTCGTATATGGTTTCAATTTAGCCTGTAAGTTATAAATACATTATTTCAGTGTTATATCTTGTTACGACACCCATATCTTTCAGGGGGAATAGTATTGTTGTTAATTCTTAGAAACATATGTCCTCCCAAATCTTGGTGTATATCGAGTCATTTTAGTTCTATTTTATATCGATTTTCATGATATTCTTTATTTTTCACACTGAATGTTTCCTCTTATTGTAACCATGTTATATTTAAAGACTTACACACAAATGAAACATGTTTGTATGCAAAGACATTTCACACAGCGCAAGAATACAATATGGCATGTTTCTGAAGGACTATTTTCAAGCAATTAAATAATAATTCGTAACTATTAAATTACAATAAAATATATTTAAATTTCTTATAATATTGTTTAATAAAATAGTGATTGTTTCAAGTAAAAATTAATTGTTGGAACTAATTTTACATGTATATCGCGGATGTTGCCTTTTTGCTCACAGGGTGAGATATGCAAGGCTTTGTGATACCATGTACAACACTTATTCTTGGGCTCCTGAATCGAAAGCTCTAGGAACTATAATAAAAGGTTGATCGCGTCATATTGTTTGTTTGTCTTCTTTCCCTTGTCATAAAGTATCATTACATAGAGAACCCTAATCAAACAGGAGGGTACACATTACAATAGAGGGGCTCCATGCAGAAATTGTGTAACCCACAAATACGTTTCTTTGATGTATTTGTGTTTTTTTTACATTTAAATTGATATAAAGAGCGAAGGTTTAGATGCCATAATATGACTCTATGTCCCTTCAATAATTTTGTTGGAAATAATACAGGATTTACTATGCACCTGTGACTTGTTGTCATTTATCTAATCAACTTTCTAGTGGGGATTTCACTATTTCTACATAAAGCTCCCCAATTATACAGGCAGTTTATTTATTTGGATCATTGTTTCAAGCATTAATCTTTTTGCTCTTCAGCACCCAAATCACTCGCATAGTCGGAACAGTAATTTCATATCAGTAGCTTAATGGTAAACCGAGTGGACTTTGCAATCTTACAATTCGCAATAACATATCAAATTACAAATATTCAAATGTTTATAAAGAATGGCGAACATTTGTTCATTAAAAATGACCAACTATTATTTTCAAGAGAAAAATAAATTAACCAACCTACATTTATCGTTATTAAACTATTAAGTTATCAAGTCATCGAACTTTGTTTACCCTCAGCTTACGCTTAACAAATTGGTGAATACTTTCGTTAACTTTCAATGATCACAAGAAATTATTTTCATAGATTAGTAGTGAGAAACTGAATGTCCAAGTAAATCATCTAACAATTCTCTGGGCTATCCTCATAAACTTTCTTCATGAAAATGCACCAGTACGCCACATTATAAAGCAGAAAGAGGATCGGGAAAACAGTGAGTGACACTTTGTCCAGAAGATTCCATTTGTTCACGTTGAAGAAGCTCATTCGTTTGCATACGGCACAATTTTGAATTCTGTGCTTGAATGTAATCCAGCAAAATGCACAGTTCAGGATCTGAAATATAAATTAATATAAATTGTGTAATGAAGTGAAATTACGTGGTTTCAGATTCACGAGATTAACAGTGAAATTGTAATGAAAAAAATTAATTTAGCCTCACCTAACCTATTCTAACGTTCTAATCAAGAAACATATTGTATAACCTAAAGCTTAAGGAGCTCACAGCGCAGTGCATGATTATGGGAAATGTTAGTACAATATAAATATAGTTAGAATCGTTTTGTTTGAATGCGAGGCAAAGTCATACATTACATTTCACAATTGAAGAGTGCATGAAAAGAAGACGGCATTTTAAAGAACGCTGAGTTTGCACTCGTAACATGTACTACGGAATGACAGCTAACCACTAAGAAAGTTTCAACCCGTTGCAGATAACCATCAAGTTATATCGGTTCTAACGATATGAAGTACGTTGGAGTGAATGAGAGAATTAGACTTTAAAACGTGTTTAACGAGAAACCACCTTTCATTTAACATACGCCGATCTTTCCCTGTACTCTTCTATAAACTTCTTGAAGAAAAGAAAGCATTACCTGAAATCTGAGCTTGAATTCATCAATCTAAAGTTAAAGGAACACACGTATTCTTTGCCAATAACATGAACATAATATTCTAAAATATAGGAAACAAAAGCAACATTAGCTACTTCCAAACAGTTAATCACCCAATAATGTGAGACTAATCTGTAACGTCTGCATGCGCCTTCTTCAACTGATTTCAAGAAGAAAGGGGATCCAATTTGCTCTACCAATGTTTCTCATGCTTGTTCACAGATAACGTTGGAGTGGATTCACCGTATTTCATTGAAATACATTTTCTTTTCTTCACTTATAGTTTATCTAAGGTGTAGCACACTAATAAGACCAATGATCTTATTTCTAAACTGACATGTTATCATTTTCCAGTAAATGACAATGCTGATCTGTCATTTTAAAGAATTTTTCTCTCCGAGTACAGATACAAACTTTACTTCTGAATTTAAAAAAAACAACATATTTTACTGTGGTGACCTGCAGTCAAATTTTCGATTATGTTCCAGGTGGTTTCGTACAAAGTTTCTGATACATTCGAGTTTTTAAATTAACGCAATTCCCATAGCAACGAAACTCTATTATTGAACACATTTAGTTATTACATAAGGATAGCGAAGAAAATCAAACTAATCTTATAATGGGAATATATATTGTAAATGTTTACCTAATTAGATCTTCGACGTAGCTCTGTTTCTATAGCAACGGGACAAAATACTTCTAAGTTGGTTTCGGCGGAACAAGGTCCGTTGTTCCGAGTGCCTGAAGTATTTCCATGTTAACAAATCTCTAGAAAACTGAGTTAACTTCCGTTGCACATAACCTTGGGAACATGGTAAAGGACACAGCTGCATAATATTGGTTTAGTCCTACATAATTGCAGTTTCCGGGGTTACAAAACTATTATTGAACATTTGTTCTCGTATCTCGTGCGAATGATTTAACTCATTCAACAAAGAACTTGGCACGATGATACAGAACACTAGGCTCAAGATAAATTAAAATTCAAACGCACTTGAACCGATCCTAGTCACGTTTAGCATAATGTGTTTAACCTTCGGAGGACAGGGCAGGTTTTTTTAATACACCAGTATCAGTTATCTTAAGTAAACACACATTAAAAAGGCTTCTCACGTAACGATATTTCTAATATGTCAAAGTTTCCTTCTGTTTTCATATGCTAACAGTTAAAAGCCAAACGATTAATTTATTTTCTTAGAAAATTCGTAAGTGGTATATGAAATTTTGAAAAATCCACATTGTCTTCTCCAGCACATTAAATTGAGTGGTCCAGTGGAATAAGGTCACATGCCACGTCCCAATGTAAACTGACTTTTTACGGCAATCGCCTTAAAAGTGACTGTCACTGCGGAAGTTGCACTTTTGTACTAAAATAAATCGCAATATACCATTCTTAAAGAAGACACTTTTTGCAAATGGGAAAACGGCACATGCCGAAAGGTCTAGTGCAGTCAAGCGAGAGACATGAAGACTGAGCATAGTATCTCACAATGACATGAATGTATATCTGACAATGATCCTGTAAAAACAGCGTGGCCATAGATCAAACTTTCGTAGTGTTCCTTTACCACTGAAGGACCCAAAAGGACGAAAAATCAAAGTTCTGAGTACAATGATCTCGCATATCTACTCCAAGTTTTACATGAACTTGAAAAGTGACGGTTTCGTTATTAAGGGACAGGAAACAGAAGATATTGATGCAAAGCTGGATTATTAAAATAACGTTAGTTTGAGCAGGCTTCTGTCCTTAAATGATGGGTTCAGTAGAAAATGACACATGTCATATCCCAATTAAAACTGGTTATTTACTTCAGAGAGACCGCTTATATGATATAGCGTCTCCTCGAGCAATGACTGTACCTAAGGTATTCATTTTAGTACCAAGAAACACAGGCATAGTCATTGCAGGATAAGACACTAGATGGCAGAAATTCTGTCTTAAGTAAAAAGTAAGTTTTGATTGTAATGTGGCATGTGCCTTTTCCCAATGAACCCCTCAAATGTTTTATGGTATTTTACATTAAGTCTACTGTATATTGAAGTACCCTTTAAGACTAATACAATTTCATTTCTGAGCAATTTTTGCCCGAAGATAATGATTTGCTACGTAAAACAATAATTGTTTGTTCTTCAGGATGCATTTCATCTTGATTTTGTTTTTATAAAACATGGAAAAATAGTACTTTTTGATACCTTCATATAGCTATGATTTGAACGCAGTTCGGAAGGACCTTCTACTTGCTGGAAATGCTGTGAATATAAAGATTTACTAGAACAAACATTTCCATGATAATATTTTTCTGTAAAAACAATATTTTGTTGCATGTGCTCTTATTCCACTGGGCCATTTAACTTTTTAATATCGATATATTATTGTTTTCAATTCTGCTACAGATTATCACTGTTGGTGTTATCGGTATTAGAACAATGTTATTTAATGTGTTGCACATTTTAAGTTTGAGCAGAAACTGTTCAGAAGTCGACTGTGTCCGTCTGTTTGTTTTTCTGACTATCAACAACATTCAACTCAGAAACTTCTATGGCTGCAATGAGAATTTAGATGTCGTTGGAAAGGTCTTGGCTATCTAAGTGTAACCTTGTATTGATAATCTAGATTGGATGAGTCGGTCCATTTTCCTATCAGGAAATTATCGATCACTAGAGTTACTTCTACGGAAACAAACAACATTTGTGTTTTCAATATAAACTTTATACATAAATTTAATCCATACTATTTACTTGCTTCCAACTAAATATAATATATGTTTTGGTGTTCATGCGAAGTTATTTATGTATAAAGACACATATATGTATTGAAATCCTTGTGAATTAAGATACGGCACTTTTAAAAATGCACAAATATACTTATTATGTCAAATAACTTTTGGTGTGTAGAAACACCACACCCAGTCCTCAGAAGGTTAATGTACTAGTAATAGTAAAGTTTACTTAAACTATGTATCTAGACGAAACTCTGTTATTAAAATGTTTCACGAAGTGCGGTTCAACTAATTTCAAGCGAGCCTATCTTGATGATAGACTGTATTTGGATTTTATTTATGGTCGTTAGGCATCCAAGGTCAGTCCGGGATGTGGGAGGGGAAGGATACTGGAAGATACCGACCAGTGCCTAAGTGGGAAGTAATGTATCTACGCATTTGCCTTGTGTGAGTGAGGAAAAATCTGAGAAAACCTCATTCATGATGGCCGGCTGCTGGGTCACAACCCACGATCTCCCAAATACTAAGACAACGCTCTGCTACTGAGCCACTGCGGCTCGATGATAGAGCGTAATAATTACAGCTATTTAGCAAATTAAAGCTCGGTGGTAGAGCGTTCTCTTAGCATTTGGGAGGTCGTGGGTTTAATCCAGACTGAAATTTTCCCAAGGTTCTCCTTCAGTCATTCCACACAAATGACGGTGTGATACCTTCAACTTAGGCTCTGGCTTACACCGCCCCCCAACATGCTTGCTCTTCTCCTATCCCGGCATGAGGCTGAGGTGCGTAAAGGCTATAAATGAAATTGAATTCATCTAACGTAATGGAAATCACATTTCGCATGTTATTAGCGAAAATTATCATTGCACTTATTCACATGAAATTCTCATATATTAGTTTTATAGAAACGAGACCCTCTTGTAATCGCTTCCATGGCAATGAGACACAACTATTGGGCGTACATTCATTTGTCATGAAAAATATAAGTTTTGCATGACATATTATTGTAATTGCATATAGAACAGTTAACGTTGTTTGTCTGTTGGGTACATTGGTAGCATATCATTGTGGGAAAGATGGATGAAGAATGACAATGCATACATTACGTAATCATATATATATACCAAATACTGTAGGTCGTGGCATTAGAAGCTCACAAGCTTGATTAGGATGTTAATAGAAATTCATTCACTTTCTCAAATCACAAGACGTAATGCGTATCCAACATGCTGGCTCTAATCCCGGCTGGACCATGGATGTTTGTAAATGTTGAAGCTTTAGAGCTAATAAATGTGTGAAGGTTCGAAGTCATGAGTTATTAAAATTGCCGAAATTCAAACTTAAACAAGGTTACCAAAGCAAGATGTAATTTGAGGAACCATAAAAATGCCACCCTAACCTGTGGGAAGTAGACATTTCAGATAAAGTGATTCTGTAAATTTATTTTTTCTATGAAATATTTCTAAAAGTAGAATCAACTTATTTTTAGCTGACATTATTGGCGTTAACGTTAGAGCTTGATCGAAAAC
>JAGDQP010064814.1:0-11514 GCA_022664845.1 Lepisma saccharinum | reverse complement strand
AGAAGTAGTTTATTTATTATTGTTTGTTTAACAAATGTTTTAAATAGAGTTCAATGGCTGGAAAAGGTTTTAAAAGCCATTGATTAATGTTTATATTATTTTTATACTTATTGGAGTTTCACGAGGAGGACGCTAGATGTCACCACTTTTGCTAGCAAAAAAACTGAAGTGAGCATCTTTCTTGTATAGGAAGAAATTGTTGTTTTTGTTTTATTATGAAATGCATATGATTTTATTTTGCTAAAAGGTTATTTGTTTCAGAAAGGAAACTAATTTTATAAATAAGTTATTACTTATTATCTTGCAAACTAATATGTACATTAGATAAGTAATGAATATAGCCTATGTCGGGAACAGCATGTAGAGGAAGGTGTATTTTTAATCCTCTTTTTAAACAAATATTTTTTCATTGTCGCCTTGCGTTTACCTTCATCTAGTTAGACGTAGTGGAGAGCTTGGCTTTGGTCCTTGAAGTTGCTGAAAAGCACTGACAGGATCATTGTTTGGGTATTCTGCTACATTGAGGTATACGTCCCACTACGTGCAGTAGCTTTGGAGCAAGCCTTTGCTTTAGGTATTGTCTTCTTTTACGTCCAGGAACCGGAACACTGACACTGTTCCAGAGTCTTTATATTAATCTAGCGCACAGCGACGACGGAGTTAACAAAGGGCAAATTATTTATATATATATAGACGAAACGTTTGACCAAGAAGATACCGTTATAACATGTCTGAGAACGGATTGTTGTCTATTGTGTTTTCCATTTCACCGTCAATTTATCAATGAAGAAAAATAATCAATTATGCATTTCATTAACTCAGACATGGAATGTGGTGACATTGACAGTCTTTACGTTACAAAATGACTTTGTAACGCCCCAGGCAACTCTGACGGCAGTCAGAACGTGTAATTCGGAGACGCCACCAATAAGCGTGGAAACCCTAGCCTGGAAACCACCCCGACTGGTAGACGTCACCGTAATATCCTCCAACCCAGCATTTACCTGAGTTAAAGTTTTTGCCACAAGCAACGGCGGAATAACATAACATATAATCGGACTTCAATAAATAAAATAAAATATAGATCTACTCAGCAGAAACTGAGACGAATGACCGAGAGAGCGAAGGAAGGTCGAACCAGACACTACCCCAAATCGGACTTACGTTCGCTCAAATCACTTCGGACCGACGAAAAGCATGCATGGTAAACAGGACTGGGAAAAAGACAAGGAAAAGTCAATTGAAGTTGGCAGAACCAGCCCACAAATCACTATTCCCTGTGGTTGCCAGCACGGCTTACTAATGTAAATGAAATAGCTAAATAATATAGAACATTAAATTCAATACAGTTATGCCTTTGGAAATAAAACTTGTTTCGGTGCCTTACTTATTTTTATGCCACGGGCCGCTACTGCCTTACACTCCTCACTCACCACAACGAGTATGGAGGATAAGACTGCATAGGTAGGTGCATATTCCTGAAAATATACTTGTTCACAGTGTTCGATTGTTATAAACTACGAAGAGGGAATTCTGAGACTAGTAGTTGCTTATAAGTTTCAGTCTACTACTTGTTATGGTATAGATACAAAGATTTTGTTCCTGGTTAAGGGGTGTGCATTCTTAAATTTTTCACTCCCGGGACGTTTCAATTTTTACCATATGTCATACCAATAACTGTGAAGTGAGGAATAGGCATAAAACAAAATTGTTAATGGAACATTTTTTCTTCCAAAAAGCATTCCCGGAACAACGTTCCAGCGCGTTCCGGTACCTGTACATCTCTGCCCTGGTTGGGATGATATTCAGAGTTAACGACGAAGGATGAAATCCTCACGAACCAGGGAATATCCCTGGTATCCCCCCCACCGACAAATCGAACACTGCTTGTTTACTAAGAGAAGTAGGGTGAAGAGTTTAGATTTGTCTCTAAATAAGATTCACACTACCGGAAAGGATTTCCTGCGTCACCTAGAGGAACAGGGAAGACGACTACTTACAAGTACATAAACTTGATTTTTATACGGGCTCAGTCTTGTAACTTGGATTGCGGCCTGTCACGATTCGCCCTTTACCCATTAAAATCCACACCCATGCAACTGCCGGGACTCGAACCGTGACCTTCGAGTCGTTGGCCTACAGCCGTAGATCGTACGGCTTCCCGGGCGGGACTTACAAGTACATGTTCCTCAAAATTCTGAAGGAAATCCTCACTCACTACATGAAGAGACAAAGATATCTATTTGGACATTCTATTGAAAACAGAAGGGCAGTTTTTTTTAGACATTTCCTCTGTTATACCACACAAACGCCGGAATAGTATCTGAACTAATAATATCGTCGCTCCCCGTGGAAAGGTCATCAGGCAAGAAGCTCATCCCTCAGACACAGGGACGTACGCAGAGGGGAGAGGGTCCGTAGTCCGTACCCTCCAAACAATCAGATTGTTTTCTGAAATTTGTATAATTTTTGGCAAAATTACATGCATTTTACGTAAATTTCACATTCAGAAAGACCTTCGACCCCATCCCCCCAAATCAACTTGTGAGTACGTGCATGTTCAGACGTAACGAACTTAAAAGAATATTGTCCAACACAAACAAAATGTTTAAATGAACAAATTTAACGTGTTTAAAATAAGAAATTTCAGGTACAAAGGTATGACAGTTTGAAACAGAACGTTAACCAGAATATGCTGATCAGATGAAATAACTACTTTTCAATTTTTTTTAAATTGACGTAGGTTTATTTTTATTATTTGAATCATTAGGTTTAGATATCATGAAGCGCAAAAACAAAATATTGACCAGTAATTACGAGAGACGCCTTCCTGTGAGGGCGTCACCCCTAAATTATCGACAACATCCCCCAACTTTAATATTTTTGCGGTGAAAAATCAATAGACACCATGCAAAACTCCATTTACACTCTCCCAATTTTGACTTTACACCCCACCCTCAAACTAAGAATCCTGGCGGAAACCCGGATATTAATGATCTGGGATTTATAAAATAATGACAATACTGATGTTAGAATAGCACTGTACTATTACAAAAGTGACTATTCTGCACTGCAAGTCAGAAGTCTGTAGTACTACGAGATCATGAGAAAAAATACGTGGAGTAAAAACTTCACTAATATAGGCCTAATAAATGCGTGCATAGAATAAAATAACCCATATCTCATTTCTATTACAAAAAATAGACGAACGTTTAGTATCAGTTTTTAAAAAAATCCATGTCCGGGCACATGCCCCTCTTGCGCTATTGCCTGCGGACGCCCAAGACCAAGAAAATTCTCTAATATTTTCTTGTAATTATCATATGCTCTGTATTTCTGAATTCAAAGTATAATGCTCAACAGGTGGTGCAAAAAATGAATTTTCTGGATTTAAATTTTCTATCACCTTTTTCCCCAGCCGGATAGTTCAGAGACACGAGAAAAATAATGCAATAGGGGAGGAAGAAGCTATTATAGCAGTTTGTAATATATGTTGCAGCAAAGCCAAACAATTGTGTATTCTTTTACGCATAAGTTGAAACACACCGCTTAAATCCTCTATGGGTGAAACTAGACTATAGCCTTGACTGAAAATAGTGCCCATAAAATTATCATCGGCGAAATAAGACGGTAAATTAAATAAACTGTCAATGAACTGCACTTATGAATGAAAAGAGCTGTCGCAAAGTGGCTTGTCGACGAAACGTACCTGTCGACGAAATGAACTGTCGACAAAGTGTCTTGTCGACGAAGTGAGCTGTCGACAAAGTGGCTTGTCGACGAAACGTACCTGTCGACGAAGTGAGCTGTCGACAAAGTGGTTTGTCGACGAAACGTACCTGTCGACAAAGTGGCTTGTCGACGAAACGTACCTGTCGACGAAGTGAGCTGTCGACAAAGTGGCTTGTCGACGAAACGTACCTGTCGACAAAATGTACCTGTCGACGAAGTGAGCTGTCGACAAAGTGGCTTGTCGACGAAACGTACCTGTCGACAAAACGTACCTGTCGACGAAGTGAACTGTCGACGAAGTGGTGTCGACAAAGTAATCTGTCGACAAAATGATTGTCGACAAAACGAACCGAACCCGTGTGTCACAAGTTAAATAATTATTTGAGTTTAGAACATTGAGCTCTACGTAACGATACTGGAGTGATTGCTTAGTGTTGAAAGATAGGACACCAGCAGAGCAAATATTAAAAACGTGTTTATCCATTTCCAGTCCACGCTTCTTATCGCTGTGCGGTCTGTGTTTTTTTTTAAGTTGTCTTAATTCCTTACTTATTCCTACAATAGTATACCGTCCTCTGCATATAGTATTGACTTTTTTGTTTGTTTTGTTTTTACAATAATTAGGACATAAATCAATAAACGCGCCGCACAACGATATCAAGCGTAAAAAATGAGTTAGACTGTTTTTAGAGTGGAACTTCGAGCAATGCGTTGTTAATACAGAGCAGGGATGGAAATTTTTCAAATCGAAGTGATCGCATTGGACAAATAAAATTACTTATTTCGTATATTTAAAAAATCCAATGCCTGTTGTAGTAATAGCAATCACTACCAAAAGCATTTCGTACCCTCTTGGTATTGAGTTGTTATAATAACTTACTTATGATTTCTTTCTTAAAATACATAATTTACTAAGTAATGGCGTTTTGTATTTGTTTTTCCCCCGCATGTATTTTTGTTATAACTCCAGTAAACATTGTAATCATGTGATGAATTGGTTCATTATAAGGCTTATAATTGGTTCTGACGTTGCGGTGCATGACTAATGTATCTTTATCGTTGTACGAAATTTCAATGCTTCTCTTACCAATTCAAGCGTAGAGAGTTCAACCTTTCAAGGAAGAAAGTTCATATCCAATTCAGGAGTTCTATCAAACGCTGATTTTTAATTTTCTTTCTTGTTCATTTTTGAAAGAGCTTTATTGTTATAGGTTCTGATATGCACAACAACAAGTGATTTCAACAATGAAGAAAAACGAAAATAATAAAAATCGGCATTGATTGAACTCATGAATCGGTTATGAACTTTCTTCCCTGAAAGTTTGAACTCTCTACGCTTGAATTTGTAGGAGCAGCAATGAAATTTCGTGTAACAGTGAAAATACATTAGACATATACGGAGGTAGTGCTGCCATCTTTTGTTGGAGATCGTTGCTTTACATCAACCTTAAGATAAGACCAACGAAAATGTTACGTAACTTTAATATAGAAAAAAGAAATCAGTATTGTATAATTAGACTCTACGGTGGCCGTGGGGTTTACAGAATTTTACCACACCACTGACGGTTACCGTAAAAATGTTGACCGTAAAATTAACGGCATTTTAAAGTACGGTCAACGTAAATGTTACGGTATTGTTGCATAGAATTTACGGTTGACGTACAATGAAACAATACGGTGACCGTGGAATTTACAGCATTTTACCATACTATTTACGGTTACCGTAAATAATGTTGACCGTAAAATGCACGGTATTTCAACGTAGGGTCAACGTAAATGTTACGGTACTTTACCATAGAAATTACGGTTGCCGTATAATAGAAAAATAAGATAACTGTGAAATTTACGGTAATTAGTTGGCAACGAAATTTTACAATTATCGGGCTGTAAATTTACGTCTCATTTTTTAACAGTGTACATTAAGTTAGATTATGTTGGGTTAGGTTAGAACCCTTTTTGTTAATTTACATCAGTTCTCGTTACGTTACGCTATATTGCTTAGATACATGATGGAATCATTACATATACTATGAGTTGGGGTAAGGAAAATCATGCTTGGGCATAGTTGCAAACCTTCCATTTTTGTTAATAGGAATATCCGAAACCTTGTTTATGTCAGGGGGACAAGACAGAGCCTAATTTATCATTACTAACTAAGATATTACTAATTGGTCCATTATGTATTAATTAAGAACACTGAGGAGCACTACAATGAAACAAATGTAAACTATAGTTGAGATGTCCAGAGCTGAAACCGAGTCACTTTTGGTGATCTGGACCCGATTTACTTTTGTCCTCTAGGGCTAAACCACCGGTCCGGTCACCCTGAAAGAAACACTGTTGAAACGCAACGGTGTATGATAAGGAAAGAAAAACGTCAATTGCCCTCCGGGTTATCAGGTTAGGCCAGGTCCCAAGCA
The DNA here is from genome assembly GCA_022664845.1 of Lepisma saccharinum. Taxonomy (NCBI): domain Eukaryota; kingdom Metazoa; phylum Arthropoda; class Insecta; order Zygentoma; family Lepismatidae; genus Lepisma; species Lepisma saccharinum. The sequence goes on along the minus strand of JAGDQP010064814.1, from coordinate 5,362 downwards.
TAGACCCGGTCCAAAACTTGACCCGAATTACTCGTTTCAGTTATGGAGATGTCCCCATTAACTTAAATTATTTCGCTCTTTATGTTCAGATTAGGGACTTTAAATATTTTTAGGAATACAGGGACACAGCTGTAAAATTTAGGGCGTATGGTCGCCGTATGTATATAGCTATCTTTATCAGGTTCTTACTGTTCGTATGTCTTCTGCAACATCTACGTTTGAAAATACGGTTTTCCTATGAATGTCCTCTGCAACACTTTTTTCGTATTTTGGTAAATACTATCTGCTGTAACAGTTTTAAAATACTGGATTTTTCAAACGTTGAATTTTTATCGTTGAATTGATTTGAATTTTATTTATGGCCTTTAGGTATCTATAGCTCAGGCTGGAATAAGTAGGGGAAAGTTTGCGAAAAAGAGTCGGTCAGGATCTAAGTTCCAGGTACCATTAAGGCATTTGCCTTGTGTAGTTGAGGAAAACCCCTGGTAAAACCTCAGTCAGGATGATTGATCACAGGGATCGAACGCAGGACCTCTTGAATGCGAAGCCAAAGCTCTATCAAGTGAACTACGGGTGCTCAATTTATTGCTGAAACTTTATTGTAAAACAAATAAGTGATAATCATAAGTTTTACCAGGCATAACTAAATATTTATGGAATAATATATAACTCTCAGAGCAATAGTATTTGGAATAAAATATCGACACGTACTTAATGAAGCAATAATGATTCTACGCAGTAAATATATGCAGATCCTTCATTCTTGAACTATATTTTTTTTTGTTTATTTATAATATATTTTCATAACTTAACGCTTACTGTTTAATTATTTAATATCAGAAATATATTCATATAATTGTTGCTATTGTATTTGCAATTATGTAACATTAAACATTAAAAGTTCCACGTTAATTAGCCGTTAATTTACAACGCATGTGTAAACTCTTTATTTAGATTAGAAAAAAAAAATAGAACGAGCCCAGCCGAGATCTGACAAACTTGTCCGAACGCTATGTGAAACAAAATAATTTCTTTCTTTGCTCGACGCAACGCTCGAAGCTCCACTATAAAAGCACACTTAGAACCGAAAATGTTTGGAGAGCGAATGGGACCTTTGACGAGTGCAGACAACGGTGGAGGCAGGATGAAGCTGGCCCATGGAAGCCGCGGTAGCAATAAGCCGGGGTGGCATGCATGCTCCCCGATTTTGCATGTGGGAAGCCCCGGTAACAGCGAAGCGAGAACCTAGTGCCAGTTGTAGTCATGCCAGGTTGAATGGGTCAGGTTGCTGGAAGCTGAGGAAACCGTGAGCGGAGTGGAGCTTCGTGATTGTACCCGTGCACTTGCAGCACAGCCATATGGGACCTCGATGTGAAGCTTGCGGAACTTCAACCAAGCTGCGAAGTAGCTGATCGCGGCCGTTGAAGGGAAGCCTAGCGCAGCGATGTACCTGATGCCGAAAGCAACCACGTCAGATGGCTGGGTGAAGCAGTCAGAGCGGACCAGTGGACACCGGCAGTACGGGGTGGCATGCATACTGCCAGATTTTGTATGTGGGAAGCCCCGGCGACAGCGGAGCGACGCACCCCGTGCCTGTGGCGGCTGTGGAACATTTTTCACACTGTTTCTGTATCTCGTCCCTCCCCATTGCTCTTCCCTTACTCTTCTAGATCGTAGTTAGTTCTTTTCCAACTAACAAACTCATACCTCAGATTACATACCTACCAACCAATATGGTCACATCATTCCAGTAGAATTTTAGTCGTAGTGGGTTTTTCCCGGCATCACCGGGTTTTTTCCCTCTATCAAAGCTCTTTTGCCCCTTTTCTATTGTCTTTTTTCACCTTCTTTCACTATTCCCGATTTAGTGGTAAATGTCTTCGGATAGAAACCTCTAGAATACCCCAGATCCTTGCTTTTTAGTATCCTTACTAATTGCATGCGGAGACCTCGGTAGAAGTTGGAGAGAGGTCACTCAGCAGGGCGGGACTTTCGGGGGCCCTGCTATTTCCCCCTTTTCTGTTTCTGTTTCTGAAAATGTTTATATTGGTTTAGACTGGAAGTGGACTAGCGAGATTTATGAGTTATCTTCGCTCCCTGGCTTCATATATTCATTAAATTTTCAATGGCAGCAGTCAGTCCAGTATTGCTTGTAGATAGAGGTCATTGGTTTAGAGCGATGGTAACACAGGTTTAGAAAAAAACATATCTCGTTTCAACTTTTCTTTTCTCTTTTACATTGTTTTCTTTAGGTTCGTGGTGTCCTCAAATCTTGGAACGTTAATTGAACTCATTTTCCAACGTCATAGAATGATGAAATTTTGAACAGCGACGTAAGTCAAGTGACAATACAATATTCCATTCTTACTTTCTTATATTTCTATATATTTTAAAAGCAAGTTTTAATACATTTTTTTTTAATATGGACTTCGTTATCCTAAAATAAATACTAACCAGCAACGATGTTGCGTGCGACTGGTTGCAGAACACTTTAGGATTTGGGTCACAAAAGATTACTTTGAGAAAATGTATCCGAACACCAAATCATCAACTTGAAAAAAATGTTTTAAAAAAAATCTTTTTAAAATACATACTTTACTACGCGCTAACAAAAATGGCATTTTCGAATGATTTCTGGATCAAATTTTGGCCTATCACCATGTGAACGGCTGAAGAAAATGGTGATTGTCTGGGTAAAATTACTTAATAAATTGGTGACTAAATAGTGTATTTGTCAGATGGTAGAGACTTAATTTAGGGTTTTGGCGTAGCGATGCTCAGCTATTCTTGAGAACTGCTTGGCGACGAAAGGGATTATTACCGGTGTAATTAATCGTGACTTGATTATATTTTAACACGCCACATTTACTGACGATGGACAGAGTAAACGGATTCTATCGAAGTTGTTTAACTTTGAGCAAATATTATTTGGGTGGTGACACTTAGATAGCATAGCCTATGTCAGACGCTAGAAATCACAATATAAGACAGATCCCCCATTCATACCTGGAAATTCGTTGGTTAGAAGTCCAATAAGAATAATTTCTGACTCGAACAGCCTTTAAATTTGTCACAGCAAAAAGAATAAGATGATCAAAAATAATTAAAAAATATCTTCTTTCTTGAGAAGTCTGGGATATAATTGACGCTCTGGCTTCTGATGTCGAACTGGCGGCTCTTGCTGTCGGACTGGAGGCGATAGATGATGGCTGATCGGTCTTATATAGTGATTCGTGTCTGTTCCGGTATTGCTGTAATTGTGTATGTGTGGTGAGGTCTAACTTAGCTTTCCGCTGAACTTTATGTAGGTCGAAAGGTGATGTTCCCATCATAAGGAGTATAGCTATTTGCTCTGAGGTGAATAACTTCTCAATTGACGTCATAGATTGCATTATGTGGCATCAGTGTTCGTTGGCGTTACTCTGTTCATCCTTGCTGAAAGTTTTATTTCCATTTCTCAGAACAATTTACAATAAAAATATAAAAATGCACTAAATCCTAATTTTTCCAATTATTTTGCATTTTATGATTAAATTTAATTTTATCCATTGCTCGAAGAGTTCACAATATAATATTTTTTACCGTAATTTATCACTTTGTCCCCGTTAAAAGTGACTTTCTAGGCATCCCACTGAAAAATAAAGGTCAAATTCGTAATCAGCGCCTTTGAATTTATAAGAGCAGCTTGGATTCAATCTCCCCCAAAAATTATTTGTAGACAGGGAAATGAAGGTACTTTCCTTTAAACCGTTCTCCTGAAAAGTTTTTAAAAAATGAGGTACGCCACTTTGTGATGGGAGCGACGATACAGACCAAAGTGAAGTGCTAATACTAGAATACAGAGGAGTGACCAATATATCATATTCACTTTCGCCAGTACATTCTTCCATAAACACAGAAGAATTTCGATCATTGACCCTTTCGCTGTTTACAGACTGTTTATATCCTGTTGCTATGAACTGAGAAAATGAATGCCGTTGTTTTCTTAATAGTGAACAGAACAATAGCACAAAGACAAAGAAAATAATAATAAGTGAATACAAGAATTCCCGCCCTCCGGATTACTTATCAGATGGCAGCACAAGTCTAATATCACATGATACCGCCCAGAAATGCCATTGGCGGGAAATTATTAATTTTCATTGGCTAAGATGTCATTGAAGTTTTCAACCATAATAGTCGTAATGCTTCATAAAAAATGTCTCTCGGTAATCGTCTCACGGTACAAATTTTGTAATTGATTTTTAACTCACTTCCCATCATCAAATTTCTTCGAAATTTTGTAAGCTTGCTTGCTTCCGCTGACAATACAATATTCAATCATTAGATATACGATAGAATAATCCAGTTAACTGTAATTAATTAATTAAAATAATTCGAAATTATCCTTATATGCACGCAACGCCGCAACTACTTTGTGAAATTTCGGTTGCCTATCTCGCAGAGAGTTTAACATTAATCTATTATACATAAAAAATAATTCAGAAAGGATCTTTTTTTTAAAAAAACACGTTTTTATTAAGATGGACTAAAAAGTAAAAAACAATAAATTGAATCAATCTTATAAATCGGAAAATAAAAGCGTGGGTGCTCTTGCTTACTTTATCATAAAATCACAATATCTAAGAGCACTCACGCTTTTATTTTCCGATTTATAAGATTGATTCAATTTATTGTTTTTTACTTTTTAGTCCATCTTAATAAAAACGTGTTTTTTAAAATCCTTTTCTAATTATCTTTTATTCTTTAGATTGCTTTTTATCTCATCTTTGCCTTCTAAACTTATGTTATGTTTTCTCTTGATTTTACTTCCAATTTCGTCTGTACCATGGATCTAAATACGGAAGACGAATCTACTTCAAGCGACCCGAAATTGAAGCCAGCACAAGCCATGAGTACCTACTTTTCAGGTGTAATTGATTAAAAAAAAACAACTGAACGTCACGTTCCGTACTATACCATATTTAAAATATTCCAATCTTTCTCCTCTCTTCCTTAGCTAGATCTTCATCCATTCTTTGCTTCCATGCACCCAGGCATAGGCCAACCAATAATACGCAAGTAAATCCCAATCCACCAGGCAAGATTAATCGAATACCGGCGTCAAGTTCACCCAGCTTAATTGTATTGGGCCAGTCAATCCGTCTACCGTATTTACATCCATGCTTCTGTACGAGGTAAAAGTGTTCTTCCAAGGAATTGTGACTAGCGACAGGAACGACATCTTGTGAAAACAAGTTAATCGTATGTGCAATAAATAATACCGTACCTTACGTACCTAACCTTCACATGCGTTTGTTCACTAATTTTATTAAATTTCCTAATGCGTTTATATATATATATATATATATATATATATATA
>JAGDQP010064813.1:0-11514 GCA_022664845.1 Lepisma saccharinum | reverse complement strand
CAGCAGACCGAGATATGTGGAAAGAAAAGGGGGAGGCCTTCATCCAGCAGTGGATAGAAAACGGCTGAATATGATGATGATGATGATATATATATGTATATATATATCAATGAATGGGAAATGTGATCCCTAATCGACAAATAAAAAAAAGTTATTAAAAACCTGGCGAAAGTCGTGGGAGTAACTTTTTTTTTGTAGGATTCGGGCTACGTATTTCTGACCCTTTATACGGTTTTCATCTGTTATATCACTGGCAGTTTAGTCCAGTCAGAAGACGCTGAATTCCTGACTTAACTCGTCTTTAAATCTCGTTTGAGGCTTCGATCTTTATTTGCTCCCAACATTCCTGAAAACTGAATGGTGGTTTTAAAAAAATAGAAAATCATTGGAAATGTGCAGGCATCGACATGGGCGCCACACAAAATTTAGTCAGGAGAGGGCAAATTCAGAAACGACCAGATTCACCTTAATTCTTTGTTGCCAATTTCATATAAAATTCGCAAAAAATGCTTATAATGTGGTGGTTGTATAGAGAAATACAATAAATGACTTTTAACAATCATGCATGAGAGAAGAAATGCCTATTTGAGGCATAAAAGAATAGGTCACTGGAAATTCTGTAGCATAATATCAACTGATATATAGTCATTTAACCAAGGAAGTGTCTGAAGTACTGTCCTATAGATATGACTTGATTTTGATGTGCACGCACTAAACACAAAACTAAATATATTACTTTATATACGAAACACTAAATGTATATATGAACACAAATATTTATTAGTATGAAACACATGGACACCTGTTTCTTCCTCGTTAATTTCAATAGAAAGTAACACTTCTATTTATCTATGATGTCAATAAAATGGTATATTTTACAAACTAAGAACTCAAAAAGCAAAGGGTCCTCTTGTCTTTATGCGCCGGTGCCCATGGTTGGCTTCCTGGAATGTTTCGGAATTTTTTTTTAAATGTACGAATAGCTTGACCAACAAGACTATAGTTTTCAGATTGTTACCAATTCCATAATAACAAAACTTAATTATTAAAACTTATATTTGCGCCTCTAACAAGAAGAGTTAGTTAGACCAACTTACTTCAAATTTGGCATGATGAAACACGGCTCAACTTTTAAGAGCATTAGAAGGTTAAACGTTTCCCCGTTCGTGCGATAAGAACATTGAATTGTTCAACATACATTTGAGCATTACATAAAAATGATTAATCCCGATTGGAGTCCAACTGTACACAATGATGTAGGGAAGTACGCTTAAAGCTTTTAACCCTATTACTATGTTAAAATAAGTTCCGTGGTAACAAGATTGATTTATTACATACATTACATTACGTAGGAACAATTAATCCAAATCGACATAACCTTGACATAACAACGTGCGAAAAGTTCAGACTTAAATTCATTAGAATGATAAAACGTTTAATGTTTTCATGGTGACGATATTGAATTATTCAGCACATATCTAGGAATGATTACCCAGACTTGACATCACGGCTTTGAATTAAATTAATAACGTAGCGAAGGTAACGACATTAAATTATTAAAATCTAGAATCGAGCATGACGAAGGAACGATTAGACCAGCAGGGCAAACGTAACATTTTGGTGTAGGAAATATTCTAAAACCTTGAACCGTATTAAAACGTTGAAACATTCGACCCTAATGAGACTAAAATTTCTGAAACGTTGAATTAAATGCCAACCATTCGATCATCTCAATTCTGTACACATAGCAAAAGATGAATGCATGTTCTTGAGGACAAAACTTGTCTTAGAAATGGACTTAGGTTCGCTGGCTCTTTCAGAGAACTCTTTGCGAGCAGCACAATTGTCGGTATTAAAGGATGTTTTGAGAATTGGAGAACGTGTACTATTTCTCTTGTTATTGGTGTCAGTCTCCTATCCTCAAAACACCCTAGAAAAAATAGAATATGAAACTAACTAATAATTATAATCATCTTACCTTAACGAAAGACAAATCAACATCAAAGCTCATCGCTTCCTTTAGTTCCTCCATAATTTCTTTCAAGTTCTTATTTGACATATAAAAATGAAAAGTTATGTGGCAACGCAAATACAGTTCTTTATCAGGGTGTTTTGGAATCATTTTTCTTAAGTCATCTGTCGGATCATACGTAGTGTACATTTCCCACATAAGCTCTATATAATTGAGTTCAGCGTCAAACACTCCAGCGGTCATTGCTCTGTGATAGTGGATCAATGCTGTCTGGCAGAGTTTGTACCTTTCAGGAAAAGGTATTTTAATGGTCTGATTAGCCAGGAACTCAAAGAGACGTCCTGCTATATGGTTGACCATTCCATTTTTGGGATCCAGCTCCAATGCTTTCTCAATACATAACTTAGCCTTTGAAAGATCCCTAATCCCTTTAGTCATGTAGATCTTCGCACACCGAGCATAATTAGTAGCAGAGTATATGCCTTTCGTTAACAACACTTCAAGGTGAGTTTTCGCCTTCTCGTTGTATACATTGACTTCGTGCGTATTTTTGGATCTACAATAGAAATGAGATACTTGTAAATACGTAAGTATTAGATCTATCAAATATACTCCACTGTTACTCAACTCGTAAGCCTTCTCGAGATATCCTATTTCTTCATCTGATGGTCTTCCTAACTTATCTGTATGATTTCTACTTCTGCTTAAGCACTTGCCCGCCAAATAATACCACTCAGCTTCTTCGCGATCCATCGATATCGCCATTTTAGCATAATGGAGTGCAGTATCCCAGTTGATGAACATGTATTCTAGTAATACTGCGGACTTCAATCCATACACCACACCTTGACTTTTACTATCCAAGAGCTCAAACTTTGATGTCACAGATGCAGACATCCCTTCCCACGATTTTCCATAAATCTTTTCCAGAAGAAATTTTCTAGATGAATTTATCACATACTGAGTGCCTTGAATAAATGATGTGCGGAAGTCATCTTGTGACAGGTTCAGCAAAGTTTCACAATCTTTAAGCTTTATTAGTGACTCATTAAGTTTATCCATTTTATAATTCTCAATGCTCAGTATAATATTGAACACAATTCGAGTTCTTTTTCCGTCGAAGTCATTAGTTATGTTTTTATACTTCTCAGAAATACGGCTAAAATATTCTACATGCGACTTGGCAATCTCCTTCTGCCAATTGAAGATACATCCTTTTGAAGACATGACCAGAGAAACTGATCTGAAAGAGAGAAAATGAAACAATGTTAAAATATAATGATATATATTGTTTTTCTACGTAACACAACATACAATTTAACACTGACAAAGAAGTAAATACGATACTGTATAATACATGTAACAATCAGAGACAGCAAGTTGATTCAGTTAATATTTGCTTCTCTGTAAAAATACGCTTAAATGCCAAATCATGAGATGACAGACAGTATGGAAATAGTCCGTTGCCAGCTACAACCATTTGATGATTTGTGTTAATGCCAGGACCTTAATCAGTAGTAAGGTGTTCATTTCCCAAATCAGGTTGAAGGAGCCCCAGTTTGATCATGGAAGGTTAATCATTGGTGTTTGGGCAAAGCATCACGAGATGGAACATGTCATTTCCAAAGTTCTGCGGACATTCAACACTGTGCGGATTCACAGTGTCACAAATGAACAGATGATGCTTCATGAGCAGTACCACTCATCTTCGACAAAGCAGTGGAACATCACAAGTACTTATCAACAGTGATCAGGAGTAAGGTTGATTGAGGCTGCCTGCAAATATAAGGCTGCAGTTATTTGTAATGTTTAGACCTAACAAAGAGTGTCTATATTTAAAAAAAAATCGTTTGGTTGATTAAACTACATCCCTTTATTTCTACGGGTGTTCACACATGGCCTTTCGTCGAAAAATGCCGGATTTGGGGCTTAAATATCTAATTAAAAAAACTGAAATTTAGTGTCACGGAAGCCTTGTTAGTAGTCAGCTCACAACCAAAATTGCAACTTTTATTTCTGATTGGTTTGGTCGGTGCAAGCGGATAATATGTGTATATGCAGCTTGATATTATTACACTGCTTGAAAGACACAATTTTAACTCCCATTAACAAATTTTTCTTGATCAAACCACTCAAAAGTAAAAATTTCCATTCTTACTGTGATTTGAGCACATACAAAGCTTCCTCGGGACCAAATTTCAGAAGCTTTTTTATGATGACCCATTTGAGATATTTTAGCCTGTAGCAAAAAAGCGCTGTGATTCAACAACACGGATTTTTCTACACAATCATCCTGTTGATAGTTCTAAACATTACAAGTGAAATTGCAGTCTTTATTAAACTCCTTTCCCGAAACATGATGACCTTCGTGAAGACACCGCATTTGCATTGTACAGCGAAGAAAATCCGCTTTTACTGACGAAACCATTACGACATAAAAGTTACAATTTCTACTGTAAGTTGGTCACATACAAAGCGTCTTCGACACTACATTTCAGATTTTTTTTCATGACGGCGCATCTGAGATATTTAAGCCCGAAATCCGGCACTTCTCGCAAAGGGCCATACTTGAGCCCCGTATAAAAAGAGTGTGATTTAGGGCCAGAAACTCGGTTGAGAGGTTTTAATAATTACAAAATTTTGCAAAATTTTATTCAATTCCCTCACCCCAAAGTATTCAGAATGAGCTACGCCGATAGTAGTTGTACCCAAAAAGTCGGACGAAATACGTATTTGCACTGCGTATAAGACTATACAGTAAATAAAAACCTTGAGCGTATGTTATATCCATTACCGGTTCTCGATGATATCCTACATAAATTACAAGGTGCAACAACTTACGTGGTCACGGACCTCAATTAAGCATAACAGCTTGCACTTGACGAAACCTCAAGAAAAATTATTAACCATAAATACACAAAGGGGCTTATTCAAAATGAAACTGTTACCATTTGGACTTTCAGCAAGCCCATATATTTTTCAACAATTTATAGATAATGTTCTAGCAGAGTTCGATTTCTCACAAGCATTCTTGGATGATGATGTTATCGGTGGTGTATCCTTGGAAGATTGTTTTAATAAAACCTGAGCAGTATTTAAAAAACAAAAACAAATCAGGAATTAAATATCAAGATTAACAGCACCAAATGTCAATTTTTAAAATTAAAAATAGGGTATTAGGACATGAAATATCTGCAGTGGGTTATAAACCACTGGATAAACAAACAGGTGATATTGCGATGCCCAAGACCCGAAAATATAACTCAGCTGTGATCTCTTGGTATGTGCAATTATTTTCAGAAAAATATACCCCAGTTATCAACTCATGCTCATCTACTCCATGAATTACTGCAGAAAAATGTGAAATGGAGTTGGACTAAAGAGAATCAACAACAGTTCGACAATACTGAACAATTAGTATCTGAGTGTAATAAAAATCATGTATTTGATCCCAAGCAAGATATCTTTTTATTCACCGATGAAAGTCCATACGGGGTTGGTGTGCAGCTCTGCAACAAAGATCCAACAGGGAAACTTAAAACAGTCGCATGGGCGTCAGCATCTCCAACCGAAAGGCAGTACTCCCAATTTGAGCGGGAAGGGCTCACCTTCATCTTTGGTTTTTAGAAAAAAAATCAAATACTTGTACGGAAGGTATTTCACTGTTGTTACGGACTCAATCCTGATGAAATTGATATTTGGGGAGAATAAAGCAATATAATCGAAGATTCAACCAAGGCTAATCAGATGGGCATGACTACAAAATAATATACTCAAAATAATTAATTTCCTGTCCCTGACCGTCTCTCTAGGTTTCCATCTTTTGAGATAACTAATGATGAGGCAGCATCACAAAACTACATCTTAAATATTAATAAATCATCATTCGTGATCAAAACGATTCCGGATGAAATCGATCAAGACAATATTCTTAATCAAATAGCTAAATGGACAAGAGAGGGTTGGCTTAAAACTTTGCCTAAAGATCATCAAAATACGATATTTCAGAAATATTTTGCAAACAGATTGCAAACACTGTTTTTTCCCTCTCTACAAGAAAACGGTACCGGAGAAAACACGTTAAAATCACTCCATCACGGGTGTACTGGTGATCGTTTTATGCCTATTCCTCACTACACAGTTATTAGTATGACATGGTAAAAATTGAAACGTTCCGATAATGGAAAAATTACGAGTGCACCCCTGGGAGCCAGGGAATTTGCCCCTTTCCCCCTACACATAACGCCCAGCAAATAACCCTCACAATCAGAAAGGTTATTCTGACAGAATTTTCTGTTTGAAGTATTAAATAGGACACAGTTGGGTTATTCGGATCAAGACTGGATCAATCGAGTCAGGCCGAGTCATCCCGATTTCATCTTAGTGCCAGAATGCAGAGTTTCTTTTAGGGAAAATGCTCTACGGGGTGGATATTTTACATCTTTGTTGGCGGGTGAAAGAGAAGAGACTGCGTAAATCTCTAGTGGGAGTCATACACGACGGTGTGTAGCAAGGCCTCATAGGCTACTCCGGAAAAAAGTAGTGAAATAGGTAATACATAGAAAGGAATGGGAGAAATATGTGGATTATGTTGACATTACATAAATGAAATGTTTTCATATATCCTGTGTGGATCATTCTCCACAAATTATGAAACCGCATTAAAAAAAAAAGTTAACCCCAAATTACTTTCTTTGCTTCTATTTAGTTCTTAAAACACTTCTTCTAACTGGGCCAATTTCTATCCACTTTCATATTTTAATAATATTTATGTTATTTACTCTCAAATATTCTTAATATCAACTCTATGGAATGAAACTAGTCTTCATTTTTCATGTTTGAGACATGTTTTCAGTATCTGTTGTAAGTTCTCCAGTTAATTTTCAACAATTATTCTTCAGAATAATTTAGTTCGAAACACGGATCGTAATTAAATTGAAAATAAACCTATTAGTATAAGAAGTACATTTACTGAAACACATGAAATCCGGTTTTTTTATCACCTTCATGGACTGAGAAAACAAAGTTGTAATAAAAGTGTGAAGCTGGCAACGCTACACTACATGTTTGTATGCGTTAGACAGGACTCATCCAGCCATCGCCGGCTACGATCACTTAGGCTCCTTACACATTATCCGACAAGCATACGATTTGTCTGACCGACATTTTGTCGGAAGCAAACCTGAAGCACTTCAGGTTTCCATCCGATCCGGTTTGGAACATCTGTTTCTCGCAATGTTTATTCATTAAACAATGAAAGGCCTTCGCGCTAAGAAGGCGAATGGAGAGGAAGGGAAGAGGGCTACAGAAAGAAAGATAGAAAGAGAGACAGTGTTGCTCTCTCTCTCTCTCATTTTTTCTAAATTATATATCTCTCTCTCTCTCTCCATAAAGTGCGTTCCATCACTCCTGTCTCCCCCCTCTCTCTACCCATGCAGTGCGTTCCATAATTCCTGTTACATTTCCCTTTTCAAGTTTGGGAAGAATCAATGCTTTTCGCTGTAATTTTGCTTGCACGTGACGGAGATAGGTATGTAAAACTTGAATACGGTTAATTAGATAAATATTGGGCCAACGTTTCATTGTCTACCGTAGCGAAAACTGTGAATGTGATTTTCTGCTTATGGAAAACAATGTTAAGGCAGAATTAAAACGAAAAAGGAAGAAAACCCACTCTAATTTAAAAAAAAGAGAAAAGATACTCAGTTTTCGAAAGAGAATGAAATTGGTCCAACCAGGGCCGAATTTATGCATAGGCTCACTAGGCCCGGGCGCACTTTACAAGGAAAAAATATAATTTGCTATTTAGAACCAGAGATGAAAAAAAATATTTAGGAAAAATCATTAAGAGCGCCATAACCTTTCAACCGTCTGACCCCGTCGTAAATAACTAACTTCAGGTAATTTAAAGCACGTATATGTTGATCTACATTAGAAATAGTACAACAAAGATTAGAGCCTATTTTAGGAACAGTATTTATTCCCATGTTTGTCTTTGTACACACCAATAAGGAATCGCCGTGGCTCAGACGGTAGCGCATCTGGTTACGAATCGGGCGGCCCGGGTTCAAATCCCGGCCAGTGTTTCCATGCACCCATGCTTTTCTCTCAGTGTTCCCATGCCTGGCGCTCTGAAGTGCACTCCTCCTATCAAATTGAGTACCAAAGTGTCCTTGGTATTCCTGGGCGCCTTGGGAAGGTAAAGGCAGTCGAGCGTAGGACTGACTACCCCGCCTCACTTCGTACCGTAGGTCAAGAAAATGTGGAGCGCTAGCTCCACTTCCCTCATGCACCGTTCACGGCGCGTGTGTATCGCACAGGGGATAGCTTTGCCTTACACACCAACAATCATTATTACACTTTTCTTGTTCACAATGGTTCCTGGTATCCTCAAATCTTCCAACGTTAATTTAACTCATTTCTCGATCGCATACAATGATGAAAGTTTGCACAGTGACGTACCTCCGGTGACAACACAATATTCCATTGCTATTTTCATATATTTATATAATTTGAAAGCATATGTAATTATTATTATTATTATGATTATTATTTTTTAAATATTAATAAATACTCCTGCAACGATTTGGCGTTTGACTGATTGCAGAACACTTGAGTAAAAAATAAATAAAACAACTTTTAAAAACAAACTTTTCTTAAACAATTCGTACTAAAAAGTAAAAAAAAAAATGTTTATGCATGACTTTTTAAAAGAAAGCGTAGGGCGCACCAACTGAAGATTTTATAAAGTGACTGTATATGAGAGCGCCCCATGCTTTACTTTTTAGTAATGCATAAACATTTTTTTTTAGTTTTTAGTAGGAATTGTTTAAGAAAAGTATGTCTATAAGCTTTTTTTATTTTTTAAGTCTATGTTACATATAGGGTGTCGCTGTCATTGATACCTCTGCTAATGGGCAAGAGATACTTTGTGTTAAGTATGCATGAAGGCGTAATTTACGGAATTTTTTGTATATGAGGAAATCTAAAGTGTCTTTTCGGGTCCGCAATGGGTAAGTACCGTTTGAATCCGGCTGTCAATCATCCACTGACTGGCATTTCCCTTTAGTTTCCTTCAGTTTCACCAGATAAACGTCAGAATGGTACCTTAACTAAGGTACCGGCCGCTATCCTCCCAAACCCTATGTTGGTCTGATCCAAAGATGGATTTAGAGACCTTACAAATTGAAAGATTTACTACTTGACTTTATACCTTCAGGAGATGAATATTCCCGGAAATGGTGTTTAAAATTCAAAGAGCTGCTCAACGAAGCTAATGAGTTTGTAGTGTCGCTTTTGTCTATTCCTAGAGATTTATTTAACTTTGAACTTGCTAGTTCTTAGGGGCGACGTATTGGCGGATGGACCGATACATAGCACGCTTCAATTCTGTAAATCTACGTTTCTTTTTTCCTACACAAAGAGAAGTGGAAAAGAGGATGAATCAATAAATGCTAAATAGCGAGGAGAAAATATGATGAATTTACCATTCTTCAATTTACTTTAAAGTGTTTTTCTATGTCCTTATATGATATAAGTGTTTTGTGTGCTTTGTGTTTTGTAATGTAATTGTAATTTTTAGATATTTTAAACTTTATAAATATATTTAGGAAATTTTAGTGTTTTGTATTGTGATTGGAATTGTTAATTTTTAGATTTTTTCTCCTTAAAAACTTTATAAAGGTATTTAAGAAATTTTAGAATTTTTAATTGTTAAAATGGTAAATCTATCACTAAACTGCAATGTGCCATTTGTGATGTTAGAAAAAGTAGAAACCAAAAATGGCTGAAGATAGGATTCTTCTTAAAACTGCATAAAAGTCGTGAACAAAATGTAATAATATTGTAGGCCTAAATAATAAAATTGAAAAAATAGTTTGTATTACATTCTTGTTCAGTGTAATTACCATATTTTCAACAACTAGCCTACAATAAGCCAAGGGTATAAACTATATTTCTCTCTCTCCCTTTCCCCATCAACACAACATTATCCGCATGTTTCCGACATATCGGGCAGAAACCTGAAGACAGAATTCACTCGTTGGGTTAAAGTAATCGTTGCACTTCTTTGGTTAAAGTCTCTATCGAAAACAAATGACTGTGCGATACTGAGAGAATTCTTTTTGTATGCTGTTGTCCACATAAAATTTTGTCTACAAGTCTGTTTTTGTTTTGTCTTCCATGAGATCGGGTTACAGCGTACGTGCAGTCCTCAGTATTCAATGAATCATGGCTACCCAATAATTCTTTTGCACAAACGAAAAAAGGAAGTCTTGTGGAAAAAGTTGAAACAAGAAGCAAGAATGAGGGGCTGGGGAGACAAGTACTTAAATCAATTATACATCACACATAAACTGTTAATATTTCTATATTAAGGAGTTACACCACGATATATGTTTTATATTCTCTTTTAATAATAGGAAAGTTTATGGTATTTAAGGAAGAAAATTAACAGTAAAACAGTAGGTAATGAAAAGAAAGAGGACATTTAATTATAGAACAATGGGATGGAGACACTGAAACCGGGCCGACGTTGTCTGATACAAACCTGAATGTATGCACGCGCTCAATGCTTTTGCATTGCCACTGCATCAAGATCCGCCTTCAGACAATCCGAAAGCCCAGTGGAGTCTTCAGGCAGCTGTCCGGCAAAAAAACCTGAAGAACTCTTTGTCTGAACGTGTACAAAGCCCCATTTAAAGCAATGCTTCACTACTCTTTCCGATTTCCTTCCTGCAAAAATCTTTCCGACATGTCTGAAGCAAATCGTAGCGTGTATCGGGTGCGTGAAGTTGACCCCCCCACCACCATTAAATTTAATTACAGCATGTTCAAAAATTTGTGCTCAATTTGTGCTAATTTGTTCCGTAGAATTCAGAATTTGTGCTGCGCCCTAAGCGCGGGAAATCAAGAACCAATGTGGGGGGGCCAACTTCACACTAGCCCCCCCACCAACGAAAAATCGATTCAAACCTATGCCAATATTTAGTGCTCAATTTGTGCTAATTTGTTCCGTAGATTTTAGAATTTGTGCTCCATCCAAAAGGCGGGAAATCAACAACCTTATTTTCGGCAAAGTGTGAAGTTAGCCCCCCCACTAACGAAAAATTATTTCAAAACTACACCAATATTTAGTGCTGAATTTGTGCTAATTTGTTCCGTAGATTTTAGAATTTGTGCACTAACCAAAGCGCGGGAAACGAAGAACCAATGTGGGGGGGCCAACTTCACACTAGCCCCCCCATCAACGCAAAATCGATTCAAACCTATGCCAATATTTAGTGCTGAATTTGTGCTAATTTGTTCCGTAGATTTTAGAATTTGTGCTCCATCCAAAAGGCGGGAAATCAACAACCTTATTTTCGGCAAAGTGTGAAGTTAGCCCGCCCACTAACGAAAAATTATTTCAAAACTACACCAATATTTAGTGCTGAATTTGTGCTAATTTGTTCCGTAGATTTTAGAATTTGTGCACTAACCAAAGCGCGGGAAACGAAGAACCAATGTGGGGGGGCCAACTTCACACTAGCCCCCCCACCAAC
>JAGDQP010064811.1:0-11514 GCA_022664845.1 Lepisma saccharinum | reverse complement strand
CTTCACTACTTTTTTTTAACTCGCTTCCTCCCACTTATCTGTATCTCTTCTGGGAATTCAACGCAGCCTACGTTATAACCTCAACACATGGATTCTTCGGTATAAATAAGGTGTTTTTCGTTACAAATAAATATAAACTTTAAAAAAATTTGTTGTTTTTCCGTAAACATTTACCGCATTAATTTGTTCCGTGGCCATCCTTCGGCATACAGACGACTACTCACTCGGCGAGCTTCGGTAATTTTCGCGAAGGGGGCGTGGTCGGTGCCCTAGTTCACGTCGCTGGTTAACGTCAAGTTATACTTTAGTGTTGCACGTAAAAACTGGTAAACTTTATTTCATATTGTCCAGTCTACTAACTGTTGACTTTGTCCCGTCACGGTTATCCGCGACGTTCGAGTTGAAAGACACCATGCCCCTGTCGGCACTCGAAACCTGGACCTTCAAGTCAATAACCTTAGCCCGTACGGCTACCCGGTCAGTATATAAGGGACGTCTTCACCTTCCTGGGGCTGCTTGTTGAGACATGAAAACTATATAAAGTTGTCATCTACAGTGCAGCCTGTGTCACAATTCCTTCTCGTTCTAAAGACTCATTGGAGAAGGACCACCGGTATGATCGTTTCAAGAATTCTTGGGCTGGAAATTTCAACTCCGTGAAAACCATCGCGTGGTCTGAAAATGCATGGCGTCGATGATTTATATCCGTAATCTAGGATATTAATAATAATAATAATAATAATAATAATAATAATAATTTTTTTTATTGTCGTTAAGCTATTCACAGCAATGGACAACATCAAGTTTGTAGCATAAGATACAGATAACAATTTATGACAATTACAATAGCCATTCTAGTTTAAACTATAACAAAATCGATAATTCAACAGCAGCAACAAATATAATATTCACCTATATATTTAACAGTTATAGGTATATAACAGCCTAATTGCTTATATGTATGTATTCATAGTATGGTTATTTAATTTTACAAACAATGTGTGTACTTAAAAAGGAGAATATGTTATATTTCTATGGAACAGTCAAAAAATTCCTATAATGAGTAAAAGGGTGTTGAAGAATTTACAAAACAACACATATTTCTACGGCGCTGCATGCGTTGAAGAATTCTTGATTTATCTGGCCAAGAGAAAAGTGGGGATTAATAACATTATTCGCATTGCCCATAACGCCAAAGTCATGATGCCCACTTTATCCTTCGGAGCATGATGCTCAAGAAAAAAGTGGACACCACGCGTAATTATGCAGGGTTTTAAAATTATATGTATGGAGTACCTTTACTTATACTTTATTGAAAGCTTAAACTTTCTCCCCATAGCGTTAAGTAAACTAAGCGAGGCATTTGATTTACCCACGGCTAAGGGACACTTTCCCCACTGATTTAACACCCAAGGTAATCAGGAATATTGCGTGAAATAGCTTATTACGAGGTGGCTCATATGAAGGGAAAACAGCGGACTGAGTTTGATAAATAGTATGTGGCGGAGGAAGAAACTTAGACCTACTCTGTGATCGTATATTATACTATGACACTGATAGCATAATATATATTCACGCGGACGGCTTCCCCGACTTAAATATTGATGTTTATCTGGGTGACTGGAAAAACGAATTAAGCACATGTGGGGCCGACGCATATATTAGAGAGTATTATGCTGGGTGACCTAAAAGTTACGCTTTCGACATGCTTAATCCGGTCAGTAATAGGAGTAACTGTTCATGTAAAATTAAGGGTATTACTTTAAATAATAAAACACTGAAAGATATAAATTTCGAGCAAATGCGGGAAATGGTTGTAAATAAGCTTTCAGCTGTTAATATCCCCACTGGTCGCCAAATTGCACGAACTAAAGATTATAGAGTAATCACCAAGCCGAACACTAGCAAAATATATCAGGTTATATCTAATAAAAGAAAGCGTGTGGACAACTATGACACTCTTCCTTATTGTTATAAAATAAAACGAATAAATAAGGTATTATTGTGGTATATATATATATCCTGTATAAAGAGAAGAAAAATGGATAAGAAAATTTTAAGACATTATTATTATCTTAATGAAATTGAAATAGCATCGGTCTTGCGTGTGATGATGATGCGGGTAAATTTTCTGTAGTTATCAGCTAACGGAATTACTATGCACATATACACATGACACTTAATGAGCGGTATAATTTTCTATCATATTTTCTATATATTGACAGCTAATTTAACTCGACTACAGCAGCGGGGCTGCCCACAGAATTTTCTCTTAGAGCTAATTAAGAAATATTATAATCAGATAGTCTTGGAGGTTTTATTCTTAAATCAGATGATGCCAATAATGGCCAGGAAAATTTTAGTGTTTATACGTGGAAAAAACTTCACCTTGCCATGTATTCAACAGGCAATATCTACATGTGAGGAGCCGAGAGAATAAGCGGGAAAATGTTTAAAACAAACCCCTGAATTTGCCGCTACTGCTAGTAAACGAATCGCAAAAGAAGTATTAACATTTGTAAAACGTAATAGTAATAATATTTTATTATATTCCTAATTTTGTTCTGGCGTATATTAGAATATGGAGTGGGAAACAATTTTACATGTATTATAGCAGGCCCCACGGCATGCGGGAAATCATATTTTGTCAAAACCTTTTTTAATCACTATAGTCATTTATTTAAAAATAAAATATGGCGTTATAACGAGTGGCAACTTTATACGAGATCTGGGTACACTTTCAAAACGGGCTTGCCGTGTATAGATGATTTTTCCGCGGACATAGGCTCACATCTTATTATAATTGTCGATTTAATGCGTGAGTGTAATGGTCAAACTGTTTACTTCTTTCCTAAAGGCAGTCATCATCGAAACCTAAGTGATATGTTTATTACTCAGAATACATTCCATTAGCCCAGAGGTATGCGCGATATTTCTTTGAACAGCCACTATTTGGTATGTTTTAAAAAAAAAACGAAATCGGGCTCAAATTAATCATCTTGCCCGTCACCTGTATCCTAATAATACAAAATTTATACAGAAGGCCTATGAAGTCGCAACTCGAAATGCTGATGTTTATCTACTATTGATTTAAAACAAAATACCGTTGATGAGCAGCGTGTTCGAACACATGTTTCCCCCACGGATTCTTTTATTACTTTTATGTGCCTGTAAAATAACTTTAATATTCTATACATTTTAATATAGTTATTAAAGTAGAAAGAAAAATTGATTAATAAGCAGAGTGCACTTTTTAGCCCTTTTGGCAAAGGAAAAACCTAAAGTACGCAAGACATTACTACAAAATGAAGATTCGGTATTAATTCGTTCTATTTTGTGAGTGTTCCTAAAACGTATTGCAAGGAAACGTTCCGTTAAATAAAAAAGAGAAAAATCAATTGCTAATATATAAAAATCAACTTAGGTATTTGGTAAAGAAATGGCCGACGCTGAAATAAAAGAAAAAACGAATAAATGTACAAAAAGGTGGTTTTCTCACAGCATTGCTAGCCCTCAATCTAGGAGGTATACCTTCTAGTCTAATTAAATAATAATAATTATGCAGCGTGCGAAAATAGTTACTTTAATCTCGCCAGAAAAATTACATCATTATCAAACAATTACAAATCTAGATGACGAGATGAAACATTTTAAGTAAAAAGAGTATGAGTGTCGAAGAAAAATGGGTACAGTACAGAGCGGTGTTGCAATAGATATTTACATGTTGTTCAAAATCCCACCATATTCGCTAAGAATCATGATGTGGTGGAGGAGGTCGAGAGTGGTGATGACGATGCTGATGATGATATATTATCCACGCTCCCCGAAGCATGTCGACGTAAAGCAAGGTCTTAATTACACAGACTAAAACAAAAACAAAATAATCATTGAAATATGGTGGGTAACGTTAATATATATGGTAAATTAATTCCCGGGGCTAATATAGTAAATTTAGTAGCTGATATTGTTAGGTGTTGTAAGATAAATATTCCCCCCACTGACTGGAAACCCTTTGCTGTACTATTAGCCAAATCAAATATACCCTTAGAATATATGGGTAGCCCTCAACACCTAGAGTATACTCGAAAACTGACTGCTGCTGTTGCTGCTCCCCCGAAAACAGAAGAGGAGGAGGAGCAAACGGAGCCGGGGCCATCATGGAAACGTAAAGCTGCAGGATTGCGCTACAATAGACTATAATGAAGAAATTTGCTAATATCTACCACAATGCAGCACACCCTGCCTCGTTTTCATCGGCTCAGGCGTTATGGAAAGCAATAAAGAAATCAATACCTTTACAATGAGTCTAAGATTGGTTAAAAGAACAGCCGGCAAAAACATAATATTCGTTTATAACAGCTGAAAACCCGATATTAAGGCAAGCCTCGTAGAACGTCTAAATCGTACTCTGACGCAAACATTGTGAAATATTTTACAGTGAAGAAGACTTACCGCTACATAGATGTGCTCTCCCGACTAATTCAATGGTAGAATTCTAGACCGCATGAGGCTGATAAATTACCACCGGCTCTGGTGAACCAAGATACGTTTCAACACGTGTGTAATAGACTGGAGAAACCGGCTAGTGTTAGTGTTAAAGTAAAAAATATAAAGAAGGGGATACTGTACAAATTACTCAGGAAAAACGATATTTTGCAAAAGACTACAAAGAAAATTGGATTCTGGAAATATTTAAAATAAAACAAATAAAGTATAAGGAAAAGGAAGTGGTTTATGTATTAGAGGATTTAAATGGTGCTGTGATTGACGGTACATTTTATGTAAAGAAATGCAAGCGGTGCCAGTGCCCAAAGTTTATGAAATTTTAGAAGCTAAAGGTAAACAACTACTTGTTCGTTGGCGAGGCTATCCTGCTTCATTTAATTCATACATCCAATATCCTATTTAACGGACGGCTAGCAACATTCAAAAAATCGGGGAATGGAAATTTCCACCATGTCAACTTGCAGAGTGTGGTTTTTATTTTGTTAGATTACCCGATATTGCAAGATGTGTATTTTGTACTTTAGAATTAGGTAATTGGCAATCTTATAGTATTCCATTAAAGAGCATAAACAGTGGAGTCCAAACTACCCGCTGTTAAGAGGTAACGTAGATGTTTGTAGTTATAAAATGGAAATAGGACCTTTTTGTGTGCCTGAAAAAGAATGGTAATAATAATATTAGAAACTAGTGATATATTTATGTATATAGCAGAAAAAAATGAATGGTTCTTATGCCAAATATTATTCGCATCAAGCAGGTAGTGGTTATAATGTATATAGAGGTGCTCCATACCAAGAAGGGTATTGTATTGGCAGCTTTCTAGGTGGTTTATTTCGTACTGTATTTCCATTATCAAAACAAGGTGCAAAAACTGTTGTTAAGAACTGTTACGTAATGGTAT
Organism: Lepisma saccharinum; assembly: GCA_022664845.1. Lineage (NCBI taxonomy): Eukaryota > Metazoa > Arthropoda > Insecta > Zygentoma > Lepismatidae > Lepisma > Lepisma saccharinum. The sequence continues at coordinate 6,107 of JAGDQP010064811.1, read as the reverse complement.
TAATGTATCTGAAGACGTACTAAATAGTAATAGACCCGTTGAAGAAGCATTAAAAGTTCACTAGCAGGAAGCAAGAAATAATTTAAAGAGTAAAGCTCAAAATAAAATCAATAAAGTGTTGAGGGGGCGGAAAACGTAAAAATAAGCAAACAGGTGGTGTGTAAAGAAAAGGAGGGTGAAGAGGGGGATATATTTTCTAATTAATTATTGAGCAGCGTAGTAGTTTTTAAATCACACTCCCCAGTAACAGTTCTATGGAATATTTCCCACAAAATACTCTGGCGTGTTATACTTCAAAATTATATCATCCTGTCGTATTGGAGAAAGTTGTGTATGAAAGCTGTCGTATTGGAGAAAGCTGTTGTGGAAGTACATTATAGAGGTTCATTTCAGAATATTTACAAATATACTAATAATATGTATCACAGGCTCGGATAAAGAAAGATGGAACGTAACTAAAATAATGCCCGGACATTATTATGTTGACGATATTCTACCTCAAATTAACTATAAAACGATAAATTAAATTTACAATTAAAAGTTAAAGTTTCGGTAAAACGCATTGAGGTCAGTAGAGTAAGGAAAGATGACAATGTGGTTGAAGTTCGTCTATCACCCGAATTATCCAAAATATTAGCTTTTGATCATATTCAGCAAGATAATAATGCACTTTTCCATCATGCGCGTTATCCGCCTGATTTGCAGAAATCGCTACACATGTATATTTACAGTGACATTGTAGATCGTCAGCTGGTAGGCGATACTGTTGCTCCACTACTGCGTATTATAAATGCAAATATTAAAGAGTATGGTGCAACTAAAGAGCATATCTTTGAAAATCCTCATTATGTCCCCGTACAACGTAAACAGATTGATCAAATTATTTTTGATTTAAGAGATAGCACGGGTAATCCGCTTCCTTTCCAATATGGCAGTGTATGTGTAAAACTACATTTTCGTAATACGGTATTATAAAAATAAGCTAATGTGTGTATTAATAGCAGAAAAGCAAAAATACAGTGTGAGTGTACAAAGTCAGATCTATTTGCGGGTCTACCCGCTCAAACTAGTATTATTGGTAATAAAACAGTGCCGTATAAACCTGTGCTGTCAATATCCGATAATCCACCCATAAAATTTGTAGTCCGCGGCCACGGTGATGATTATATTGATTTTCCACATACAATGCTACATATTAGAGGTAAAATTACTAAACCTGATGGTTCTGATTTAACGTCTGCCGATCAGAAAATTTTCCCTGTAAATGATTTTCTCAGTGCAATGTTCAGATATATTTAAATAATCAACTACTAATCAACTAATTTCCTATTCCTCGCATTCATACCCATTTCTATCATATATTGAAAACCTACTGAATTATATTGTGAATGCAAAACCAACTCATCTTCGGAGCGCAATGTGGTTTAAAGATACTACCTGTCATATGGACAGTGGGGGTGGGTTTTAAACAACGCTCACTTCTCACAGGATTAAGCCAGCCCTTTGAATTACTGCGCTATATTCTTGGTGATATTTTCAACCGAGAAATTTTTATTAAGCGGTGTACAGTTGCGTATTAGGGCCGCTTTAGGCGATACAATTTCTCGTACGATCTCTCCTATGATAGAATGTATACAATCCACAGTACGAGATTTTTCGTACGATAAATCATACAATATTGTATAGTGTTTTACACGGTACAATTTTGGATACGAGGATATAATTATGAAACTGCTGGAGTGTATAGTTGTTGCATCTCAGGCTTTTGGGGTAATTATGCCACAGATATTTGTGAAAGTATATCCCCTTTAAAAATAGAAAAGAATTAAAATATTGATAACAATGAATCTTGATGCAACAGAAGTTCAGTTTGTTTTAATACCACATTCTTCTACCAAGAGAATCTAACTTCTACTAGGTTTCAGTGGTAACGAAAGTGTAGCTTTACTTCTGGACTTCAATAAAGATATTTCAACGCGGACACACAAAAAACGTTGAAATTTTGCCGTCTTCCGTGATAAGTTCGGAGTCATATGTGTTGTTTTACAATATTCCTGAGTTAACAAGATATGTGACATTACACAGCACTTCAAAAGTATATAAATCTCGATATATTCGTTACTATTTATACACATGGGGGCAATTGGTTTAACTACTTCTACCACAAAGCACAGGAAACGCCTCAAAATGCTACGTTTAACATTCCTATAAGCATAAAATACATAAAAAATGAGGAGTAATGTAGATTTTATGTGATTTATAGACTCATTTTACACAAGGTATATAGGTGTGAATAGGGAGGGTCAGCTGTCTTAACCCTTCTATTAAAAATTAGTTCGTTCGATTAATTACCTAGCTCACGTATTGACTTGCACAGCTCTGGCTTGACGTCGACACTCTACTTACATTATGTCTACTCCTGTAATTATTGTTCAATGTGTTTCATTATTTCGGATGCACAGATTGTATATGCTTATCAAAATCATTGAGGGGGGGAAATGATTGGAAAGATACCGGTATTCTCTACATTATTTCCTTGCATACATATCATGCTTGCAGCAGATTCGGTACTCTACGCACAAGAAAAACAAAGAAAATCACCTTAACAAGATGCATTGCACAATGTATAAGAGAAGCAGTAGCTACTAGATCACATCAGAACTTTGTCATATTTTTAAACATATTTGTCACGTATATAGTATCTTTTATGGTTATAGGAATGCAAAATGTAACATTTTGAGGTATTATCATTCCTCTATGCCAGAAGAAGCTGAACTGCAGTATCACCGACCTTTTTACACTTCACTTAAAAACTTTGTTTTATATGTTTATTCCTGTAATAGTTTATTATGTATCTTAATTTCAACATCAACTAAAAACATTAATATGTTCTTTTCGTCACGTAATCCATAACCAAACAGCCGAATAGAAAAGCACGCAGCACGCTGTAAAGGGACGCTGTCATAGACTGTACGAAAAGTCCGCTGAGAAATAGGACCTTTTCTATTTAGAAAACACATCTGAGATAGCATGAAAAATCGTACGATCCGTGCTTTACACCAACAAAAAATGTAAACGATGAGAGTGCATACGAGGGATCGTGCGAGAAATTGTATTGTCTAAAGCGGAATTTAAGCTGATTCCAGTCAAACCCGAAGTTTGTCTAATGGGTGAGCCTAGAGCTGAGAGAAAAGTTGTAATTACAGATGCAACATTGTTTGTGAAAAATGTAAATGTGTCGCCCACGGTGAAAATAGCACAAAATAAAATATTTCAAAACCCTTAATTTAATGTAAAATACCGGATAACAAAGGTGCAGGTGAAGACAGAAACTTTACCCGAGGGCATTATGGACTTCACTCTTCCAGATTTGTTTTCCGGCATAGTGCCTAAACGTATTATTATTGGGTTTGTTACTATTGTACTATCTGACAAATCCATTTAATTGTAAGCATTTCAGTATGTCATTCTTTACATTATATGTTGACGGAACTCCTGTTCCATCTAGACCACTACAGCCAGATTTTGATAATAATCTATATATACAAGCATATTCTACGATATGTACGGTTCTGGTATTTATTATTCTAATCAAGGTAATGCTATTTCACTTGCCGAATATCCTAATGGTTATACTCTACTGGTGTTTTATTTAACCCCCGATTCTAGTGCTAGTGCTGCATTTCATTCCATCCCCCAACGCCAAGGAAACGTGCGATTAGAGGTTCATTTTAAGCAAGAACTGCCATCTCCTGTAACCGCGGTTATTTACGGTGGATTCTCCTCAGAACTAGAAATTGATTTCCTGAGAAAAATATATATTAATTAAAAATGTTAAATACCCTTGAACTTTAAGAGGCATTACAACAAAATTTGCTTAAAATTAATGATTTGACAGGTGTAAACGTTGCAGATGAACTACCTTCGTTTATTCATACATTTCCTGCAGCCATTATTATAAACACAGATCTTGGTAATAAGCCCGGTGAACACTGGGTTGCCATTTTTATATATCTAATATGCGTGTGGGAAAATATTTTGATAGCTATTGCCTACCGCCATATATACAACATTATATAAAGCTTTTAAAACGAAATTGTTTATTTTACACGTGGAATAATAAACGCATTCAAGGTGATTTATCCCAATTCTGTGGACACTAATGCTTTCTCTATTTAGCATGTCGTGCATCTGGCTATTCACTACAGGACTTCTTAAATAAATTCTCAACCGACAACACTAGTGTTAGCGATATTTTGCTTTATTCGTTTATGAGAATAGTCCCTGGCGAGAGATTAGTTCTCCGTAAACCGTATGTGTGTGAGTGATGGTCCCTGACCTGAGATTAAGTTCTCCATAAACCATGTGTATCTGTGTGTGTTGACCATGAGATAAATAGCCTAATGAGTTTAGTTACAGTATACACAAAATATTGGTATGAGGTTATGGTGAAACCCCTGTGTAGTTTTTGCTATGTTAAATAGATGTTTTTTGAAAAGTGCATGTAGTCTTTTATGTGAGGTTTAGTATAATAAAAGGAATATTAAAAACAGTATTTTTTATTATTTTCTTCATAAGATAATTATATAATAAGGACCTTATACATTGTCATCGTAGTCTTGTGTTCTATATTAGCTTAAATCAACCTCGTAGCCTTTTATAAAATGTAACTATAATAACCAGAACTAATACACTGTGTGTGGTCTTTAGCAAATATACCACGAGAGCTGGGGAAAATAGTCTACTACAACATGTTCAATAGGTTAGATTCAGCACGCGACTTAGGGCTAGTTTTTCATTGTCTGGTTAAACTACAGGTTAGCTAGTAACTAACAGTTTAACTCTAACTGATGGTTTAACCGTTTTTCAATGTCTAGTTAAGAGATAACCAACAGTTAAGTTGAGCAATCTGGTAGTTAAATTAACCCGTACTTCTACCTCCAGTTAACGCGTTAACTGGAGGTTTTAAAAAAAGTTTGACATTGCCACCTCTGAAAGATGTTGCATATGATTTCAGATTCATCCTCTTCCGATGAAGAGGATGACAGAATTGTATTAGAACACATAGGGAGAACATCACAGTTCTTCTACCCACCTTTTAAACATCTTTTTTTTAAATCCAAATTCAGTTAGGTACAGTACGAAAAATTTTGTTTTGGGGAATGAAGTCAGTTTGTGATTGCACTCCCACAAAATATAAAAGTTACAAGAATGATGGAAGTGTGCTGTGTTGAAACGCGATGTTTAACTTTACTTTTGAGCTCCAAAAAATGTAAAATTTACAGAAGGAATTTAATATTTTCAATTTGCGTGTGAGCATTGAAACGGAAAATATAACGAAGGTTGCAGTGATGCCAATGAGAAAAAGCAAAAAAAAAGTGTCTAGAAATTTTGTTGCTTTCGAGTTGAGAGTGCACATTAAGAGAATGTTAAAAGGCAGGTGAATCGCGTATACTGAAAAAAGTTTCAAGGTAACTTTAACTGCCTTTGCTACTCAACATGTGTCCGTGATTTTTCTATCAAAATACGTGTCATTCATAACATGAAGTATGAATATTAAATAGGTCGTTAGTATTCTTGCTCATGTCGCCATATTGGTATGTGTTGATCAACTCGAGTGCTTATTTAAATAAAAATAATAATACAGGATATTATTCTATTTTTCTATAGAAACACTTTTTTTCATTTCAAGTTGTTGCTAGATGCTATGTGGGAATTATTTACAAGAGAATGCTGAACGTATACATGTATTAGTAGTTGACGGCAGGTATGATCCCGAAAGTAAAGAAAATTTGTATGATTGTGAGACAAACTCATAATATTCCGAAACGATAATGATAATAGAAAAACGATCATCTTTACTTGATGACTGGCAGCTTCCTCAAGCTTTTGGCCCATGTGTACAAACTATACCACTCATTCTCTTGCAAATAATTATTACTGACGCTTCTATAAACTCCAGGAATACGAAAAGTGTCACGAAAAGCTGTGTCATTATTATTTCGTTAAACACTCAATCCAGTTGGTCAACAAACAAACATGGCGGCCTGCGAATACTAATAGCGACACTTCGATTTATGAATGACACTACTTTCCTACGAAAAATC
>JAGDQP010064809.1:0-11514 GCA_022664845.1 Lepisma saccharinum | reverse complement strand
CCGAAAGAAACCGAACTTTTGAAAACAAATAGTACCACTAGTGCCATCTGTTGTAATATTTTACCGGTAGATGGCGTAGTCCCTCATTGACAACTGGTATAAATGTCATGACATTTGGATGCACGGCAACAAAGTTATTGCGTTTCAACTGTCAGTGTGTTGTGTACATCGGTCGGAAAATGAGTTTCAAACAACGAGCTGCAATTGAGTTTTGTGTTAAACTGGGTAAACCTTTTACTGAAACGCACCAAATGCTACAAAATGCATATGGTGATGAGTGTCTATCCCGTACGCAAGTTTACGAGTGGTTCAGGCGATTCAAATCGGGTAGAGAGACGCTGGATGATGACGAAAGATCAGGCCGTCCCAGAACCGGATTATCGGAAGAAAACATCGAAAAAGTGCGTGAATTCATCAAACATAACAAAAAAGCGTCGGTGAAAGTTATTGAAATGGAATTAGGCATTCCTCAAACAACCGCATACCGCATTTTGACCGAAGTTTTGGGCCTTAAGAAGGTTAATTCGCGGTTTGTACCACACAAACTCACCGAAGACCAAAAAGTTGATCGAATTGCGCATTGCAAAGACATTGTTAAAAGTGCTCGGCAGGATCGAAACTTCTTGAAATCGATTGTAACTGGTGACGAGACGTGGTGTTTTGAATATGAGCCCGAAACAAAGCGGCAAAGTGCGGTATGCGGTTGTTTGAGGAATGCTTTTTTTTTTTTTTTTTTTTTTTTTTTTTTTTTGTTAAGGTGATGCTGATTTGTTTTTACGATTCAAAAGGAATTATCCACAAAGAATTTGTTCAGCCCGGCCAGACAGTCACTGGAGAGTTTTACTTGGGCGTCATGAAGCGTTTGCTGGCAAGAATTCGTCGTATTCGGCCCGAATATCGAGAAATCGGCAGTTGGACTCTTTTGGACGATAATGCACCATCACATCGTTCGCGACTTGTAACTGAATTTTTGGTCAAAAATCACATTATTCGTTTGCATCATCCGCCCTATTCACCAGATCTCGCTCCGTGCGATTTCTATCTGTTCCCGAAACTGCATTTGGCGATGAAAGGAAAGTGGCACGCATCGATTGAAGCCATTGAGAAGGCGACGACCGCCGTCCTAAAGACCATTCCAATACAGGACATGGAGAAGTCGTTTGACAACTTGTTGGAGCGTGCAAATATGTGTATCGATGCAGAAGGGGAATACATTGATTAATAAAAATGATTTGTTCCACAATGTACATTGTTTTTTTGTTTTTTTAAAACGTTCGGTTTCTTTTGGAATGGAGGGTGTATATATATATATATTACTAGTACAAAGGATAGCTGGGAAGGCAATTTAAGTTAAATTTAAGACAAATGAAGGAGAAAAAAGGATTACTTACAGCTTACTAACGCATTAGATCACAAATTTTCACATGTACACATAAAATAAGTCACTATATTTCGTGTATTCACACTTTTTCAACTAGAGAGGAAGAGAGCGAAGTTCACGTGTTCACAAATTACAAGTTTGAAGAGACAGTGGCGACACGTAGCGGACAAAACATCAAAACTGGAGAACAACTGACTGCTGTAGCGCGTAGATATCCGGAACTTGAAATAATAATAACTGTATAGCGTGTAAGTATAAGGTGAGATCGTGGATGGAAATATGTTGAAAATACAGAGGAAAAGGGGAGCTTAGAGTTATTGAAGGTTTATTTTCGCGCTCAAACCGCGCATTCTCCAACAGACGGCGTGTTGAGGTGCTGGTCGTAGGGGCTAAAATGTGGATTATGGCAACCAAGAAAGATAGATCAAAATTGGTATTGTGGGACTCGCTGTGCAAGCAAACTGGGGCATCCGGTATGTTCATAGTACAGAAGTGACGATGGTTATTAATTCTAATGTTAAGAGCACAACTTGTTTCCCCCACATAAAAGGCATCACAGAACTTGCAGGTTAGGATGTATATAACATTAGGGGTGTGGCATGTACCCTTGGGATTGAGGGTGTACCGACCATTAGCAGTATTGATAGTAATTGTGGGAGAAATGTCTCCCACAATCTTCCACACTTCTCCAGTCTCAAGACATTCCTAGAACAACTCAACCAATTCCGTGTTGTCCAGTTCACCTGGTCCATTTCCAACAAAAGAGTCACATTCCTTGACGTGGACATCACCTTAGAAAACAACACTCTGACCATTTCCGTTCACATGAAACCCACCAACCATATGCAGTATTTACACTACTCAAGTTCCCATCCTTACCACACCAAGAAAGCGATTCCTTTCTCCCTTGCCCTCAGAGGACAACGCCTGAATTCCACCACCTCTGCTACTGAAACTTACAACCAACGCCTCCAGGAGGCTCTAGTCAACCGAGGATACCCTTCTAACCTTGTAACCAAACAGATCCGCCGTTCATCCTCACACACTCAACCAACTCAAAAATCCAACCCACCGGCTCTAATCACCCAGTTCCATCCTAAACTAACCAAGGTCAAACAAACGAATATTGACACAAGATCAATATTCCCCACCAAACCTAGATTAGTTTTTCAACATCCACCTAATCTTAGAAACATCTTGGTCCATACGAATCCCTCCTTACCACCACACCAAACCGGCACACAGACTTGCCAGAGACCCAGATGTAAAGTCTGCTCCATTTCCATCACTTCTCCCACAATCACTATCAATACTGCTAATAGTCGGTACACCCTCAATCCCAAGGGTACATGCCACACCCCTAATGTTATATACATCCTAACCTGCAAGTTCTGTGATGCCTTTTATGTGGGGGAAACAAGTTGTGCTCTTAACATTAGAATTAATAACCATCGTCACTTCTGTACTATCAACAAACCGGATGCCCCAGTTTCCTTGCACACCGAGTCCCACAATACCAATTTTGATCTATCTTTCTTGGTTGCCATAATCCACATTTTACCCCTACGACCAGCACCTCAACACGCCGTCTGTGGGAGAATGCCTTTATTCACGGTTTGAGCGCTAAAATAAAACCTGGCCTTAACCTTCAATAAAATTAAGCTCCCCTTTTCCTCTGTATTTTCAACACATTTCGACCCACGATCCCACCGTGTACCATAGATCTCAATAACCTAGATTGATCATGGTTCCGTATTTATGAGTGCACCTGTAGCACGAGATTTTGAATTCTACGGCCAGATAGCGCCACTTCCTACTTTCTTACGCTTTGGCATTCCACTAGATGGCTCTAGTTGTCAACTTGCTGTAGAGAGCTTCGATTATAATTGAAAGAACAACGCAGAATTTGACGCCATTGTGTGCTCAGGAATTCCGATTTGGGTTGTAGTAGACGCAGCAGAAGAAATAAAACTTACGTTAAGTTCCGAAGTTTCAAATGAAAGAATTGACAATTTATTGCACGAATAGTTTAGTTCGGAGGATAGACTCATAAATAACGAATTAAACAGTATAAAAATAACTGTTTTGCAGTGGTTGTTTCAGAGGGGTGTCCAGAGTGAGTTAATCATTTCCAGTGTTTCTTTCAGGTTTTTTTCCTGGGGGATCTCTCAATTCATTAGAAGGAATGAAAGCGGAGAGATTAAAAACACTCTCGTAGGAGCTACACACCACGGCGGGTAGCAACAGCAGGCGTTAAAGCCTCCTCAGCAAACGAAAAAAAAAGTACTGGAAGAGAGAGGATATAGAAAGGAATTCGAGAATCATGTGGATCATGTTCACAGTAAATTTGTTGACGAATTTAGTATTATGTAAAAAAGATAAAGACATATTTAAGTGTTAAAATAATACAGCTTTTGTTCTAATTGTCACAAATATGAATGAGGTCTTATTGAAATTGTAATAGACTACAAAATACTACGATATACGAATTGTCAGTACCACGTATATAAATAAAGAGACAAGAAAAAACTGATTTTCCTGGTTTTAGAAAGTCCTGTTCTTTCGAAAAATCATTACGTTCATTTATGATCCCGCAAACTGGGGGGGTTGATTTTCTGCAGAATTTCTAGCTACCTCTGAAAAATGTCCCAGTTTCAAAAGAAAGAAAGAGGGGAGGGAAGGGTATGACAAAATGAAGTTTTTACTTATTGTGGGTGACACTGTAGATTAAAATTTTGCAATAGTAAATTGTCAATGTTTCTTGTTCGCTTTACTACACAGGCTGTAATTCTAGGCAATGAATGAGCCATTAATATTGCAATATTTGTTGTTTTTAATGAGGAGGGGGGATGATTGACTCACTCTGGAGGGTAAATACACCTCTCTGAAAGAAATACTGGTCAGCTCCTGATTACCCGCCCTGAAGATTTAAAATACTACCAGAACATTTTTTTTTCGAAAGAAACACTAATGTTCCGTTTTCCCCTTGAAATATTCCCATAGGATAGAACAATAATATATGCGATATTCGAAGATGATGATGTTTTCGTGTTTTCTCTCGATTCTAGTCTTCTTACCCAAGTTACAATCGGGAAATTGTCTTATAGTTTATGGATATTAGAGTGAATTGAATTGGTTGAAATCAGTTGGCTTTCATATAAACACATTCAATCTTCTTCCAAACTTATCCACGTGAAAGATCCGGGTGTTATGCTTCATATTTAACCACAAATAATAGGTAAATTTGGAAATGGTAGTGTCATATTCGTATGTAATCATGACACAATTTTTAGTCAATTATTAGAGCGATTGTAAATGTGTTACACAGTTCGGTGCAGACGTTTTCCCCTCCTTTCAATAACATATGAATTACTGGAATTTGAACTGATTTTCTGTCCAGATCATGTTAAATTCTAGTGTTGCTAGCTTATCCGCTGTAAAAGCAAGACTGATACGGGGTCACTTTTGGACAAAGATGACCTGGCCCAAAACTTGAGCCGGTATTGACTCGATTGACTGTTGCTTTTGTGCTTCACAAGAGTTACATTCGATTCGAAAATAATGGGATACACTGTAATCCCACATTTCGTACCAGTAATATAACTTAAAAACATTTATAGAAAATAATTAAAATTTTATCATTTATGTTTGACCTTCAATTTTCAAACATGTATGTCAAGTATTGGTAGGGACCTGGAAAAAACTTAGTGGGATGTGCCCACCTGAAACAGGTAGGTGGATGAGTCTCGCTCGGTTTCATATCATGTTACCAAAAATAACAATATGAGGGAACATGTGTTGAGCACAGAATAAATAATAGACGTTTATTATTGATTACAGGAAAAACGATGAATTCCTTTTCATCCCAATAGCATTTTTGTTTAGTGATTACGTTCTCAACGTAAGGTCTTTTGTTTTCTCTTGTTCCTTTATACTGGAAGTGGAAGGAGACTACACGCGCGCTTCCACTATCAATGCCTTCCGAAAAATGAAAACACAATGAATCAGTCACACCGAAAGATATGAACAGGAAGTGAAAGGAAGGTATATTTTGCTTCAGGTTTTTAAAGGAATCGGGCCTGGCCTAATGCAAGGAACCATCTCAGCATTTGGAGGAAAACTCTCTCTCTCTCTCTCGTTCTTTTTTTCTATATTGCAAAAAATCAATTCCAACTTTTTGAATGGCAATTAATATTCGTGCACTGCTCTTTGAGACAAGGGAGACACAGGTAGCGTCACTGGCTTTAATTCATGGTATCATCTTGGCACTTTGTCTCTTCCATCACCAAGTGGCGTATCTATTTTTTTTCAAACTTTTCAAGAGAGCGAATTAGAAGTTAACCTTCATGTTTTTATCTGTCGCAACTCACTGAAAAGACTTTTTTTTATTTATTTTTTCAAAGTAGGCAAGATGTGAGGCTTTTAAAATATGTTCGAAATAAAATTGTATCCTTACAGATTAAACACACACTCACAAAAAAAAAAATATTTAATTTTGTTTTACTGAGATACGTCACTTTGTGATGGTCATTTTTAGCAGTCCCTGTAAACGAGACGCTATTGCGTTTGGGTCGGTGTTAACAAAACAGTTTGTGGGAGGATGAAACCGGATACATGAGATTTATGCTTATAGTTTCGAAGGCGCTGATCACGAATTTGACCTTTATTTTTCAGTGAGGTCATAGAAACTCATTTGGAGGGGGGGCAAAGTGATAAATTACCATAAATTATTGTGTCGATAAAATATTTTTCCGGTAAACTTTGGTAAACTTTATTTTTATATGGGACTTTGGATTTCGGCCCGTCACGATTCGCCCTTTAGCTGTTAAAATCGACACCCATCCCCTGCCCCTTCCGGGACTCAAACCAGGGAACTTCGAGCCCATTGCCTACAGCCGCAGACCGCTCGTTCACCCAGCGGCAACATTTTTCCGACAACTGAAACCCAACTTATCTTAAATTTTCGAGTGCTCCCATTACAAATATGAACTTTCAGTGGCGTGACTAGAAAGTAACTTTTTGGGGGGTCAAATTGAAAATTTACGATAACAATGTTCTAGAGCTCCCCTGTCTACAAATAATTTTGAGGGGATATTGAATCCAAGCTGCTCTTATAGATTCAAAGGCGCTGATTACTTATCTGACCTTTATATTTTAGTGGTGTGACTATAAAGTCACTTTTCGGGGGGGGGGGGCGAAGTGATAAATTACGGAAATTTCCCTTGTTTTAGAGCACCCCTGTCTACAAAAAATTTGAGGACTCTAGGTCAGACTTGGTTCTCGATAGGTTTTGGTTTGCGTTTCTTCTTGGATTCAAAATTCAACGTGGTTTGTAAATTATAAACGCTCTAGATCGGGCTTGATTTTCGATTAGGGTTATGTTTGTGTTTTTGTTCTTGAGAGTCTGAAACCGGACACATCTTATAGTTTCGAAGGCGCTGATTACGAATTTGACTTTTATTTTTCAGTGGGGTGACTAGAAAGTCACTTTTCACGGGGACAAAGTGATAAATTACGGTAAAAAAATATTATATCAGCAGAATCAATGTAGAACTATTGACATGTTTCTTTTCCAAGAATCAATTGAGAACAAATTAAGGCTAAATAAATTTAAATGCTTGATTCTTGTTTCCAAGACGATAAATTACAATAATTTCTAAAGATTTATAAATTATAGACAGGGACCGCCACCAGTGAGTTCGTGCTCTGCATGAATCATATTCACCCTTGTTTGGGTTTACTTTTGCTGGTATGAGATACATTGGGTAAATGAAACAGTTTGTGTTGAAAGTGTGTGTTGTAAGGCTTAAATTTTGAGGTTGGGCATAGACCCTCGAACCCCCTACTGACTTGGCCGATCATCGAGAAGGGACAATTTGCTATTTCATAATATTCGTGAGTAAATGAGTGAGTATTTTTCGCGTTTATGACACAGCTTCTATTTATTTAAATATACTGTCCCCGTTTAAATTAAAGGATTCTCAGCGATGACAGCAAGAATCTTCTGTCTCACTTAACCCGGGATTTTTGTCTTCTTTTTTTTTTTTAAAAAAAAATCTGCTATTATGATCTCGAGGAGGGCAATCGCCTCCACCACACCCATTCTGGGTTCGTTCCTGGCATCAGGAATAGGAAAACCTTTGCGGAAACTATGCTTCCAAACTGTAGATCTCATGCAATAAGTGATGTGTCCTCAGACAACTCCTCGCACTGAAAAAAAAAAAAAAAAAAAAATAGGGAATGAGTTGTTTGATAGGCAGTGATGCCACAATTTCATTTATGATTATTATTATTGCTTCGACTTTAGACTAAATACTTGCTTCGATCTTTTCTTCAACTACAAGAAGAGTAACCATTTCTCCTTGAAGATATTTAAATCGGTGAACAGGCCTATACCTTTCTTCCTAACAGGCCTATACCTTTCTTCCTAACAGGCCTTTACCTTTTAATAGTATAGGCAGCTCAGGTATAAGTGTACGATCAATTTCTGCACTCACTGTATGTCTCCTTGTATCGTCTGTTGTAGTTTTGAGACACCTCTGATTCTTTTTCCAAACTCTTCTGTAAACAGACAAATGTGTGGACTGTTCGTAGTCACGTGTAATAATGGATTTTTTTAATTGCTGGAAAAGTTTATTTTATGTGATTGAGAGTCTTTTTTCATAGATTTTTTTTTTCATCCTGGGGATATTCTCAGAATATTCTAACAAAATAACCTAGAATATTATTTTAAGTCACAGTCACTTTCGATGACCTAAAATGCCTCTTTATATGTGCCTAGACCCAAGGAACACAGATGTAAAATTAGGTGGAAATCAATGCGCTCATGTAGATTTCACATGTAGGAGATTTGCATCGTGTTCAAACAAACACACGGATATTAGAATTGATATTGTACACTGTAGATTAACGCTTTCTGTATATGAATACTAGCGTATTTAGACACTGCTTTTGCATTGCACGTTTTTCCACTTATATATGCAATAACCCTAGCTGCACAGTAATTTCTGATAATCTATATTTTCCGCGCTATTACATTAGTGACTCCTGGTTTTCACAAGTTCCGACCAGGCACGTATCTAGAAGTTGGTTTTGGGAGTAGTCCACGGACTTCTGTGGGGTGGTTCAAAGTGTTTGTGAATATGAAATTTACATTAAATATATATATATTTACGGCTAAAGTTATACTAATAATTCTGGATAAAACTCTGAGTTTCCAGAACGATAATGCGTTATTCTCTTATTTTAAGAGGAAATAATATGCGTGTTATTTCTTAACTTTTGCTCTGTATTTACGTTCGAATGGAGTCGCCATGTCTCAGGCAGTAGCGCGTCTGACTACGAATCTGGCGGCCTGAGTTCAACTCCCGGCCAGATCACTGTAGGTTTTTCTGCTGTGCTCTCATGCCTGGTGCTTTGAGGTGTATCAAATTGAGTACCAGAGTGTCCTTGGTACTGTTGAACACTTTTGGGAGCTAAAGGCAGTAGAGCGTGGACCTTACTTCGTGCCGTAGGACGAGAAAACCTGGAACGCTACCTCCACGTCCCCAGGCGCCTTGTGCATCGCACAGGGAATAGCTTTACCTTTTATTATTTTTTTATTTTTGAAATATATCTGAATACATTTTAGATGTACTAGAGTTAAGATACCAAGTCCTTATTGAGCTTCGTTTTCTAATATTATAAAAAATATATTTAATTGGATTCGAATTTTAAAAATAAATCCTAGACAGCATTGAGATTTGTGTAGCTGCTTCTGGTGAAACTTATGATTTATTTTTTATTCTAATATTAGATAAGCTTTTGAAAAAATGCAAGTTTATTTTACAAATAATAAATTTTGCTAAAGATCTAATTCTATTTACCGTTTCCATGGGTGTCTGTGCAGGCCGACAATGATGTTAAGACGACCCTGCACAGGAGACAGGTAGATGGAGCCATAACAGAGTCAATAGCTCGGGTCCCCAAAGAGCTTAATCCAGCAATGCCACTAACAAAAGAATCATATTGTCGATGCATTTCAGATCTTTGCCTGGGTTTTCTGCCTTTCAGTTGCTAGTGTTGTTCTTACCAGGTAAATAAATTAGAATATCGAATCTCTTTTCAATACTTGCGTGGTTCTTTATTGATATTACACTCTTCCAGCTCTTTTCTGTTATTTAACCATAGTTTCAAGCATAGACCTCTTATTATGAGGTCTATGGTACAAATACAATCCTTTGAAAAAGAGACAGGCGACAAGTACTTTAGATCACTAACGCATGTTAGTCAAGTGGTTTCTCTCCAGCAGATATTTGAATGGTGATGATTATACAGACATGGAGGCTGGCGGCTGATATCATGTTTGTCCCTCTTATTTTTGCTTTCCATTCTTTCTTCAGTTCTCTTTTAGCCAAAAGAACAGAAGTTCATTTTCTATCCCATTTACAGCCGTAACCATATCCCCTCCCGGGCTGGACAACTTTGACCACAGGCAGGGGAAGACGAAGGAATAGAAGGGGCGTCAGTTGCTTTGAGGGGATTTCAGCAACAACTCTATTTGTTGCTAAAAGGAATTGATCTTGGATTTGTCAAGGTTACCTGTTCTGCCGGAATGATGTGAGCGCAAATTCTTTCTTTTGGTAGCTCCGCTTCCAAGAATTTTCAGAACAATGCAATGAGAAATACATGACAGATTCTAACCCCCTCCCACTTCTACGCGTTCACTGTCGGTCAGGTGACCAACTTTAAAGATTCTGGAAATCTTTTATCCGCTGCTCAAGCACAAGTTAGATCTTTGCTGGTAAAATGCTTTTCTAAATTTGGTCTGAACATCAGAAGCAAAATATACCTTCCCGGCCTTGTCTTCCTGTTCATATCCTTTTGCCTGACTGGTTCATTGTTTTTTTCATATTCCGGGAAATAATTGAAAGTGGTCGTGCACGTGCTGTCTCCTTCCAGTTCCAGTACAAAGGAACAAATGAAAATGGAAGACCTCACGTTGAGAACGCACTCACTAAATAAAAATGATATTGTGATGAAAACGAATTCATCGTTATTCGTGCAACCATAAACTAAATAATAGACTATATTTTCTCGTTTTCAACCTCAGTCCTGGTTTGTTGTCTGCTTTCTTCTTTCCAACCTAATATCCGTGCAACAACACAACACGGACATGAGTGTTTTTTAGGCTTTAGCAACAAGCGCTGTGAGGCCTTATCAAAGACTTCATGAGGTCTATGGCCTGATACAACCGTTCTGTCCGTCCGTCTGTCTGTCGATAACTTTCAACTCAGAAACTACTATGAGTAGGAAGGTTGTCCCTGGAAAGATCTTGCCGAAACGAGTTCAAATCCGTATAAATAATCCAGATCACAGGGGAGGGTCCCGAGATATGGGGAGATTTTCAACCAATGAACTACTATGCCTAGCAAGGAGTTTGAGGTGTCGTTGGAAACGTCTCGTCGCAAAGTTTTATAACGAAACATTGAATATCCAAATAGGATGCTCAACGCTGAAACCTGGCTGTACATGCACGGTTCCCCCGACTGGACTCGGCTCACTTGTTTTCTTATATTCAGAAATCCCTTGCTATCTTCCCGCCCCTCGATAATATAAGCAGTAAGCTGTATAGCCGTGTTTATCCGCTGTTCAAAATGAAAGTGTTGACGTGACTTGCAGGAATGAGAAATTACGCATTTAACTTCATACCATAATAGATGAAACACGAACTGATAAATTAGATCTAATTAAGTTCTTGCATAATGCTTAACACTATTCAGTTGTTGTTTTTTAATTATATTGAACAAAGCACATTGGTGCAATTAAGTTTACTGATGCTCCTTTAACACTTTAGTATACAATATTGGTTTTAACATGTCACTGATTAATCAGTGATTAATCTCGTTGTCCTGTACTCAAGGGATTCCTGGTTCAATCTCAATTTGAATTAGAATTTAATTTTTAAGTCCTTTAGGTATTTTTGGCTCAGGTCGGATGGATGATGATAGGATGATTGGTAAAATAAAGAAAGTGGGAGTAAACGGGAGAACCCCGAGAAAACCCACCCACACGGTGTTTGTCCACCACAAAGCCCAAATAGCATGAGCAGGGTTTGAACCGACGACCCCAAACGCCAGAGGTGAACGCTCTAA
>JAGDQP010064808.1:0-11514 GCA_022664845.1 Lepisma saccharinum | reverse complement strand
CATAAATACCCTTTGGACCCTTAAACAAAAGACATATTTAAGCATTAAGGGCTAGTTTTTCATTGTCCAATTATATTTCCAGTTAACTAACTGCTAGTTAAAGTTAACCTGAACTCTAACTTTAATATCCGTTTTTCATTTGCCTCTTAACTGCTGGTTACTTAACTGGTAGTTAGTGGGAGCAGTGCGACGGTTGGCAATGGATTTCTACTATTTCGCCATCTAGGGAGTTGTTCAGGAATTATGAAAACAGTAGAATAGAGGATAGCACAGTAAGTTTTAAACAAAATACGCATCAAATTCACTAGTTTCTGAAGTAAGAAATATGAATGTTTGATTGCATTAAGAGATTTGTGGAATAAAGAAATAAAGTAGTAAACACACATATGTAAAGAGTTGAGTTACTATCTAAAAAAATACGTATATATGACCCTGACCTGGTAGCCGTGTGGGTTTGGGGGCTACGTAAGCGATTGAAGGTCCCGGATTCGAATCCCGGCTGGTGCATGGATCTGAATTTTAATTAGCATCGCATTTCATAATCGTGACGGACCGAATTCAGTTACTAAAAATCGCCCATACAAAATTAAGTTTACAAAGTTTATTTTTTACGTAGGCGTGACGGTTTTAGATCGCTGGCCCGCATATCCTTATACACTCTGGGAAAATATATAAACTCCACGTTATGGCCGCAGCTTCCGTGCTATATGTAAGGCTCTATACTCTTTATTTCCTTGTAAACAATTACCATGCATACTTCTATAAGCACCTACCGGCAACCTACCTTCCAAAAAGCGCTACGAAAAGCTACATGCCATTATCATTCCATTATTATGCAGTTCATCAACATACAATAAGCATAGCCCCATGAGGAGTTATGGCGAAACTTCGTGTTATGAATTACACGTATTTTGCCACAACAAGCACGGACAGTATCTCGGGCCAGTCAACAGTTGAAGTCCAGTTCGATGCTTTTTATTATACACGATGTACATGGGGTTCTAAAAATGCATGTATTAACCCCCAACGCGGAAGAAAATAAATAGTCCCTAGCACCTTTCCCTATTTCTGTCTCATTTTACACCTTGATTTCAAAACTTACATTTAGGATGTGAACACTTCTAGGCACGTTAGGAATGTTACATTTCTCGTGTAAATTTTACGTTTTTTGCGGCCCATAAAGTAAAGTAAAGCGGAACTAAACAGGTAGTTCCAAGAACATGAGCGCGCTTTCAAACAATTACAAGCAAGAAATACAATAATTGGAATTAATGATTTTTTCATGAAAGAGTTCATAGGCAGAGAACAAATTTCTTCGGTTTTTGGATGCGTTTTATTTCGCTCGGTTGTAACTAACAAAGTAATTAAGATTTTCAGTTTGGGAGATTATAGCCAAAATTAGAGCTTGTAAACAGAGTTTTACAGTTTTGTTCCTATTTATTTTTAATTGTGAAAAAATTGAGGTTGTGCTCAAGAATTTTCGGGGGTTACACATTGGGTGGTCTAACAGAATCTCTATATATATATTTCACAGTAATTATATAAAAAAAGCACACAACAGGTAGTCAGCGAAGTTCATGTACTTCATGAAATTGAATATGAATGTTTACACTTTATTTGTTACTCGCAACTAGTACTCTCGCAAGGGAAATGGGATATGGTAAGGTGAAAAGTGGGATAATGTTTAATAATGTTATTATTGTTTTTCATTATCATTTTATGAGTATTATGTTTGCTTCGTAATCATATGGATAAACTTCACTTCTGGAACCCCTGCATCCGCCAGCTACTGATCAACGTGTACGTTCTACACTACTCATTCCCGTGTAAATAATTCACGAAATGGGGTAAAGAGATATTTAATCATCTTGTTTCCATTAGCTTTATTATTTGCTGGGTAAACTTTACTTAATGACAAACAAAAAGATGTAAAATTTGCAACACAAATGTAAGATTTCCAACGTGAATTGAAGTATTGAATTTCAAAATTTAACGAAGTTTCGAGTCATGGAAGTATCGCAAAAGGTAGTTGGGACTGTTTATGTGGTTGCGTGTTGGGAATGAGCACATGGAGTATATGACAAACGTCATGGGCATCGCGTATAATGAACACAATTTTGTAACCTGACCTTAAATAATCGCATTTACTCACTCGACACGTACATGATTTTTCGTAGAAAAGTGGTGTCATTCATAAATCGAAGTGTCGCTATTAGTATTCACACGCCGCCATGTTTGTGTGTTGATCAACTGGATTGAGTATTTAACGAAATAATAATGACACCGTTTTTTGTGATACTTTTCGTATCCCTGGCACTAGGAGTTTATAGAAGCGTCAGTAATAATTATTTGCAACGGAATGAGTGGTATAGTTTGTACACATGAGTCAATAACTTAAGGAAGCTGCCAGTCATCAAGATGATCGTTTTTCTATTATCATTATTGTTTGGGGAATATTATGAGTTTCTCTCACAATCATACGGATAATCTTTACTTACGGGGTCACAGCTTCCGTCAACTACTGATACATGTATACGTTCAGCACCACTCATTCCCTTGTAAATAATTCACACATAACATCTAGCAACAACTAGAAATCCAAAAAGCGTTTCTAAATATCATGTGCTGTTATTATTTTGTTAAATAAGCACTCGTGTTGACCAACACATACAAATATGGCGACATGCGCAAGAATACTAACGACCTACTTAATATTCATACTTCATGTTATAAATAACACGTATTTTGATAGAAAAATCACGGACACATGTCGAGTAGCAAAGGCAGCTAAAGTTACCTTACAACATTTTTTCATTATATGCGATGCACCTGCCTCTTAACATTCACTCAATGCGCACTCTCAACTCGAAATCAACTAAACTTCCAGACACTTCTTTTTGCTTTTCACTACAACCTTCGTTATATTTTCCGTTTCAATGCTTACACACAAATTGAAAATATTACATTTCTTCTGTAAATTTTACATTTCTGGAGCTCCAAAAGTAAACATCGCGTTTCAACACCACACACTTCCATCATTCTTGTAACTTTTACATTTTGTGGGAGTGCAAACACAAACTGGCTTCATGCCCAAGCCAGCACGAAACAAAATTTTTCGTACCGCACCTAACTGAATAAAATACAGTTATTATTTCGGAATTAAAAATATACAAAAAGATGTTAAAAAGTTGGATGAAAGAACTGTGATGTTCTCTTTATGTATAGTAATAAAATGCTATCATCCTCTTCATCGGAAGAGGATGAATCTGAAATAATATGCAACATCTTTCACAGGTGGCAATTGCCTAACTTTTTTAAAACCTCCAGTTAGCGCGTTAACTGGAGGTAGAAGTACGGGTTAATTTAACTACCAGTTTGCTCAGTTTAACTGTTGGTTATGCATTAACTAGACATTGAAAAACGGGTAGACCACCACTTAGAGTTTAACTGTTAGATACTAGCTAACCTGTGCTTTAACCAGTCAATGAAAAACTAGCCCTAAGTGTTGTAAATTTGTTTGATGCGGTGAGACTGAATGAGATCCAAAACAATTGATTAAAAGTTGTAGCAAGATAGAAGCATAAAATCTTTTGTTTGCATATTTTCAGTCTTCAGTTTAAATTCACAGACTACACTTGAATAGCGGGGAGTAGCCGACACATATATAGATAGCTGTACGGTGTAAACTGCATATGCCCTTGTACACTAACCTCAATTAGTATTGTCTGGCGCTTGAAAGAAAACCTTTTGTTTTTATATTTCCAGTCTTGAGTTTAAATTCACAAAGTCAACACTTGAACTTAGGTGAGTTTCCAACACCTATATGCACAGCTCTATCAAGGTACGTTTCACGCGCATGTTGTCGTCTGGAGTCTCGCTGGTATGAAGTCAGCCGCAGTCAAGAAAGTAAGAGGATGGGATAACATACAAACACAAGCTGCACCCATGCGTTTTAACACAGAAAAGGGACATAAGCTAATTGGCAAAATGATTTGCAATTAGATTTTGTTGTGTCTGGTGTGTCATTAGTTCCAAACTGATATTTAATAAAACCCGGTGGACATGTTATCGCACCAAGGCGTCTGTGCAAAGTGCAGGGACTTGGGAGACGATAACACAAAATCTTCTGAAATAATCAAAGCACTTTTTCGATGGTGCACGTTCTATAACAGTAGCAATATTATCAGTTTGCCAGTTAACAGTGTTAAGATAATATTACCAATATTATCTTAACATGCGACATTAAGAAGCATTACATGTTGGGTTTATGAAACATTTTATTATTATTTTTTCACCAACCTTTTTAATTTTTGATAATTCTTTTTCGAGATAAGATATTTTGTTTTCTAAAGCTAGAATTTTCCTCTGCATCTCAAAAGTTACGTTTTTAATAAACAATTCTCCGACAGCAATCCTTCAAATTGACTGTCGCTTACAATAATTGGATCATTGCTTGTAGCAGCAGAATCTGTTAAATTTATAACCAAACTTTGAGGTTTTTAAGATATCTGACACAAGTTTCTTCCGATTTATCTCTTCACATCTTGCACTACATGCTTTGTTTGGATCGTCCGTCAACATTCTACGTCCGTAAACAATAACAAATGAGATTCTGCAGAATCTTTTAATTTTAATTTTCCTAGTTTAACCAGTGCCGGATCTAGAGATTTTGCTGTGGGGGGAAAAGTTAAGTTTGGCCGTCCTTTCCACAGCTCTTTTGTCGCCCTTTTCATCGTTTTTTTTTTTAGGTAAACGACACGACCGGCCGACCCGATGGCCACAACATTGTCTCGCATCACGTAGTGTACTTTTGTTATCATCTCTGTGAATATCGTGGCATCGCTATTGTTAACTCCAGTAAGGCAATAGACCTGTCTATCTGACTTCATAGTGTTGACTATTGAAGATGAAAGTAGGTTGTATGGAATTGAACTTTTGAATTTTGAACACGTTTAGGTCAATTTCAATTTAAACGGCAATTTTACTTCCTGATTACTACAATCATTTTAATATTTACCTGTTTGTCGCCCCGGGCGCTTACCACTGGGGTTAACAGAGCAATTCAGCTTTCAAATCGCGAATGTAATCTGATTCATCAAAATGTTCAGAGTAAATATATGAATTGTCCGGATTGAAAGTGTCCTCCTACAAAATTACACCCAATTGTTACGAAGTTTTTTTTCTTTTCAGAAACCTATGGTATGTTATTATTTTATCATGTACCTTACCTCTGTTTTTGCAAGCAGTAAGAGCGGTGATCCCGCCAGACCCCCCCCCCCCCCGTGGCGGTGTACACCCAAAGCCTCAACAACACCCTCCAACTTAAGAAGTTTTGTGGGAAAAATCGACAGAAAAAAATAGATACAAAACTTCACTTACACCCTCCCGAATTTGACTTTACCCACCCCCCCACTTAACTTGTTTGAGCACACGCTGATGGCATGTTGTATATGCAATTTCAGAAATACAAAATACACTAAATCTAAAACAAACACATACGAAATGATAAAACCAAACCACACTCTGATATATCACAACACACATTAGTAAGCCCGCGCTCCCTATTTTAATTCTCGCGCGCCTCGAGTCTTGTCGGCTAATGACGTCACTTGCTACCTTGTTTCTTTAGCTTCCTTGGCTCTACGGTGTATACTGCTTGTGCTACTGTACGCAAACCTCAATTGCTACTGTCTGGTGATTAATATTTACCAGTGGGTTCTTTTTCATCAAACACTATGGAAGCTTCCAATGAGTTCGAATATTCTGTATAACGTTCCCAGTTGATACAAATAATTACATATGTGTATATTTTCCTCAATAATATATTAGGATATAGGAGGACACCTGAATACAATAACATAACGTTGGGTTATTAAGGTAACATTTTCGTGAAAACTGATAAACACATATAAAGACCTAGAGTAATACACAACATCAGTTGTTTGAATACATCTACTAAGCTATTTCATTAATTTACCTTCCAACAAGATGTTATTTAACCTCCACGTCTTCGAAGGTTGCTGTTGGCACTCAGGCGATTACATGTTAGTCTTAAATAATTATCTACCGTGCAGCTCGTGATTATACATAAAAGCGATGCGCACGAACGAGAACTCAACTGACCTATTGCACACTACACTCAAAACACGCCAGCGGCCAGACAACTACCGATGGGCGAAAAATTATTTTCCACACCTGAGTTTTGTTTTCAGAGACTAATCAATGGAATAATATTTTTATTCATCGTTAGGGTTCCCAAGTTTGGTATACTGGTAACATCAAACTTTTAAGATTCACTCATGAAATAGTAATTTTAATGCGTTTTAAACATTTAATATACTTTCGAAACAATATACACAAATGAAGTTACTTGCAAATAATAAAACTACATGAAAATAATATAAAATTCTTTAAGAATAACTATTAGTCGCACTCGATGAGCATGTCTCTCTGTAGTGGAAGAGCAATACATCATTTGAAGGCGCACAATGTACACCCGGGATATGGCGGTTTACTATTAAAGCGAAGCGAAAGCGTTTCACATGATTCGATGTGGGACTACAAGTGTTTGTTTGTTGCTGCATGAGCGCAGAGTCGTGCTGTAAATTTCTAGCATATGAAATACTCCCACATTATTTTCTTAGAATAGACTGTTCTTATTTCCAAGATAGCAACGTCAGGTGCGATGCTGATACTAATTATTTGCTGGGGTTATTGATTTAAAGGCTTAAAAAACCGGAAATTTTCGCGAGAAAAGGAGAAACTTACAAAAAAACAGTGGTTCAATTGACGGTTTTTTTTCGTTTTTTCTTCAGGAATATTCACTAGAGCAGAAATGTTGCCGTTTTCACCAACTTCGGTTAATAATTCAGACTTTACTGGATTTCACGGTAAAGCCTAAATTCCCTTACAGCTTCTTAACGATTCGTAACAAATCTTTGTTTTCTCGCCCATATTGACTTCTCGCCTCTCTGCTCTGGATTCTGAATATATGAGCAAGTGTAAATAAAGGTAATAGGCCGCTTGGCTGCATTGCCCATTAATAATAAAGTGATAGTAATTGAACTTACAACAGAAAAGCGATAGGAATATATCTTATTTTCTGGTATACTCAGACAAAGAACAGAATGACAGAACACTGTAAATAAAATACAGTTGCAAACACGATGTATATTCCTTTATCGCAATACACTAAATTAAATATTTCGAACATTTTTCAAGTACATATTGAGCAATGCATGAATATATGTGATTATATATATTCAGAGTAATACACTCAAATTTTGAATAGCATGTATAATATTCGCACTAGCATAAAATAAGTTGCAAACCGCGACCCGTGTTTCTGCAAAACCCAGTTCTTTGAAATCTATTTAAGGTAACGTTCTATATATGTGGAGCTTACTATCAAAACGTCCCTTGTCAACAAAAAGGTAAAATTGAGATACTGGCATGATTTAGTTCATTTTATTATTTTCTAATATCTTAGCAAGGCTTAATAACTTCAGAACGTCTGTAAAATCATTTAAATATCAAAATAAATAAGTGTACAGAAACAGTAATCATTGAATATATTTTATCTTCCCCAAATCTTTTTTTTTTTAATGGAAAATCTTGGTAAACTAAAATTTTTAGTACTATTTCTAAGATATTCATGGTTGAAAATTTTCCCTAGAATTGTTTATCGGTGCGTACGACGTTATTAACTCGCTTTTGTTTCCTTCTTTCTTACCGTAATTTTGTTCACGGGAAGGCGTAGCGGATTGGAATGGATTCGTCAAAAAACTGACAACAACTGAAGAGCACTTGGAGATAATTCCTTTTTTGGACGAAACATGAAGCATCTAAAAGACCTACTAAGATCTAATAGTCATGGGAGGACATGCTGATAAAAGACATTGACATGATAATGGTCATGTTATTTGATATATTGGAATACTTTTATAGATATTAGGGTATCCATTTGTCGATCGGGGTTTAGAGTGATTTTGGACAATTTGTTTGCGTTTATATTCGATAATCATGCCCTGCGTTGCAATACCTTTCCTTATATTAACTGGAGAGGTCTCTCTCTATCTTCGCTACACAATAACAGATTATGACGTTCCTTAATACTGCCTACGATGCTCTCAGCTTTCTTCTTCCTGTCGCCTTTCTGTTGCACACGTACATACTAAAATTCGTAGTTGTTGTAAAGTTCATGGGCGATACGATAATTCTCTGATTCTTCGAAGCTAAAACAAATTAGGATGAATTCAACGAAGTTCACTTTCAAACGGACACGCATGACGAGTAATATAACTTTTGGTGTCCGACTGGCAACTAGTAAAATTAGCCTCTTGTGTTAGAGTTTTAACTGTTTTTTTTTTTTTTTTATCATTTTGGTTCAGGGTTGTTTTCTGTTTTCTCAAGGAACTCCACTTGTTATTGTCGCGGAATCTCTGAACAATGCTTTAAGGTCAATGAGAAGAAGGAGAAGGAATGAGAAATTTCTTGTTTGTGTAAGATTCACCATTCACATCCTTAATAGCTTCAGATCGGCATGTGTCACTCAACTATGAGGGACGTAACAATTCTTTGGTTCTCGTGAGAGGCGAGGTCAGATCGTAGTTCTTTCGTAAAATTGAAATACTCTTGGGAATGACAACACTATCCCATTACCTTAAACCGTTCTCTTGTTTTCATGTCTGGTTTAGTTCTTGTGTGCAGCATGAAAAAACAATCTGATATAAAGTGCTTTAGAAAGATAATTTGTTTTCAACTTTGTAATAGCATTGGTTACTTTTAAATAAATTAACTGCTCGTATATTGTGTGTCTGAAATAGGGCTATTCTTTCCTTTAACTGTATTTGAATATTTTTATAAATTATAACCATTGTCTAGCTTTACCCTCTTCACTTCAATGCATATACATAATGAATGTATAAATATATATTTTAAGTATATTTGTATATACTTATATATACGTTAATATTTCATAAGAAAGAGTTACAAGTATTTCGAAAGCATTGATTTTAAATAAGAAAATTATTTTTTGACTTATAAAACAATAACTTACAAAATAAGTTATTAGTGATTTTCATATACTACTCGTACTACCGCCTGTAACTTTCAGATTTCGAATAAGTTTATCGTCTTTATAAAATACAACTTACTTTCATAAAACAAGCATATTCTTAGTTTATCGTAAAATATATATTTGAAAAGTTTACGATTAGCGATGATATTAAGATCGAGCAAGAAACATGAGTTTTCGGTTCCGCTAAATCGTCCCTCGCAACGCAAGGCAATATTTAACATTTGCTGAAAGCTACAAACGATTGAATACACATTTAAAGAAAACAATTTTGTTTCTGAGAGTCCTAATACAGATTTTATTACTCAAAATGTTAATTTGCACTAAAAACTGCCATTTTAACTATTTATTAATGATAAAATAAGTTTATTTCCAAAGTAGCTCGAAAAATAGGAAAAGAAACGTTTTTTTAGTAGTGTTCATTAAAAGCTCCTAATATGGTTCTTATAAACCACTGGTCATCAAGTTACCTTAGTTATGTACTAACCTCAATGAGAGTATCCGGTACTTCCAACTTCTCCTCCTTCACTTCTTTGAAATCTTCCACGGGCTTGTCAAATTTTGTACTATTAAAATCCATATTTCTTATTTACTTCAATAATACACATCAAGTACACCATATCTACTTCTAAGCGTCTCTGAAACAAAAGAAAATATGTGTTGAATTACTAATCAATTGAAAGAAAAGTTTAATACACAGATAATTAAAAAGCAACAGCAATAAATGAGAATATAGCAACACCAAATTTGGCAAATAAGTACCGTAAGTTACAAGTAGAAAATTATTAAATCTACCACTTTGAGCGATGCGACACAAAATGGCAGAAGCGGAACATACCTGCTCATTTGTCAGTCGCCTGCGGGCCGCCACAGGTTTTTAGGACGGCTGCAGCATAGCGCACGTAGAAAGAATGAGTCCTTGGAAGTCCTTCTGGAGTATGGCAAATCATGCTTACTGCGCACAAGGTCACAATTTCTCAAGTTTAACTGTCAGAGCGAGATCGCTACCGTGAGAGGTGTTGTGCAATCATGGGCATGAAGTTTTGCAATGCCGAAAGATCAGAGTAATGTTTTAAAGGTCGGAGATTTTGAAAAAAAAAAAAGGAAATATTAGTTTTTTTTTCCACGAAGCAAAAGAAACAGTTATTTTATTGTTGCTTTTTCATCACGAATATTCACTACTTAAGAGAGATTTTGAGTGTTTCACCAACTTTAGTTAATAATTTAGCGAATCTAATATATTTCAAGGCTTTTACAAAGTCTTAAAGATTCGTAAATTCTTAACAAAGATTTGTCGGAGTCACCTATTATGCTTTTTGCACCTCTGCTCTGGATTCTGCTCATTGGAGCAACTGTAAATATTGTTGAGTATACAACGAAGATCCGGTTGACATATCATTACACAATAATGGTAAAGTGATTGTAATATATTTTACAATAGAAAAGTGATAGGAATTTATTTTATTTTCTGGAATACTAAGGCAACGAATGGAATGACAGAATACAACAAATAAAATGTAGTTCCATACATAAAGTCGTCTCAGAAACAAAAACAACTTTTCTAGCCACGCGCGACTCTGCAGGCATTCAAGTTCTTTTAACCACATCAAAGAAATGTCGTCTTTTCATTCTCACTAGGTGGTATGACCTGCTACTCTCTTACAGTGTTGCACACTAATGAGATACAGAAAGAAACATCGAACTAAGGTGCCATAGTTTTTCTTGTATTTAGTAATAATAATAATAATAATAATATAAAAGAATCGCGATTAGCGCACTCATAAGCGGGTGTTCGTGGGCTTGATTTTCGGGGTACACCCAGCGTCGTGATGCGAATTTCGCCGATCTTAGGATCCGGGTATTCTATTGTTCATGGGCCAAGATAGGATCCAAGTGCATTGAGTGTCCAATTGGTCGTGCTGGATGGTGGGTCGTGGCTCAAGAGTGGGTCACTATGGACGGTGGTTCAAGATTGAATTACGGTGTATCGTGGGTTAAGAAAGCGCTAAGAGATGGTGAGTCACGGTGGGTCACCTATTATTTGACCCTCGCTATTTCTGCAGGCGAAACGTTGGCTCTGAGTGTTAAAATAGGGTATCGATCATGTTATGTTTGATAATAGTATTAATAAAATACAAATCTAAAAGGATCGAATATTCTTTCTTCTTTCTTGGCGTTGTTTCATGCTGGCGGCTGGGACCTGCAACGTTATTTTGATGTTCTTCTGGAAGAGAACTTTCTTGTAACCACTGACGAAAAAAGCCTGCCATTTTGACATGTCACGTGCACTTTGCAGGAAATTAACGCAAACTATCTTCAATCAATCACACTTAAAAGCGTCACTAATCAATTCACTTTACGCACCAAGCAAGAACTGAACTTCAGCTTTTGTTTCCGTTTACTGCCACTGTCAAAAATCCAATACCCCCCCCCCCCCC
>JAGDQP010064806.1:504-11514 GCA_022664845.1 Lepisma saccharinum | reverse complement strand
ATGACGCCCGCCATTTTGGATCCAAGATGGCGTCTTTAGAGATATTTTGTAATATTTTCATAATCTACTAATAATGTTGTACTGTCAAACTAAATTTCATTATTCTAGCGGCAGCCGTTTAGGCTGTGTATTCTGTAAAAATTTAGGGTTGGCAGCCATTTTGAATCCAAAATGGCGACTTTTTCAAATTTTTAAAAAGTTTTCTTAATTTGCTATCAATGATGTAGTTTCATACCAAATTTCACTGTTCTATCTTTAGTCGTTTAGGCTGTGTATTCTTTGAAATTTTAGGTTTGGCGGCCATTTTGAATCCAAGATGGCGACCTTTTCAAAATGTCGGAATTTTTCCTTTATCTACTTATCCTCTACCTTCATACCAAATTTCATGTTTCTAGCTTACTCCAAACACCCTAAACAATATGATGAGTGAGTCAGTCAGTGAATGAGTGAGTGAGTGAGTGAATGAGTCAGTTAGCCTAAAATGTGCAATTTCAGGGGTCCACAACTAGAACATAGTTTGAGATACGAATATGAAATTTTGTACATCTCCACGTATTTACCATATCTCCGTAACGACAAAAGCTCATATTCCTAGCTTTAACATCTTTTTTCTTACGGGGCCCCCAAATCGTCGATTTTGCCATAAACTCTTGTTCCTGTATAACATGCTTCTGGCAGTGCTGACGTTTTCTATCGTGAAGAACTTGGCTCATGCACTGCCGTGCATGTTGATAACAAACGAATAAAAAATAATCGTGAAATATACTAGTTATACGGAAAGAATAGGTCACATTTGCCCACCTATACTAACAAGGAATGGAATTCCGTTGCTATATGGATATTTTGCGACGAGCCTCTTCGGCAACGGAAAACCTGAAATAAGGCACTAAAAACTCTCAAAATAGATAATAAAACCCCTAAAAATAGCCACTATGAACCTTGAAAATAGACACTTAAACCTTGAAAGTAGATACTGAAACCTTGATAATACTGGGTATTAACACATTGAATATAGGCCCTAAACTCTTTAAAATAGGCACTAAAAGTCTTGAAAATAAGCTGTAAAAAAAATTGAAAAGAAGGCCGTAAAACCTTGAAAAGAGACGTTAAATGTCTTAAAAATAGGCACAGAAAACCTTGAAAATATGGACTAAAATCACTGAAATATCGAAAGTAGACCTATCTTAAAATAGAAAAACCTTGAAATTTGACCCTAAAACCTTGACAAGAGCTACTAAAAGTCTTGAAAACAGATATCAAAAAACCGCCATAAAATCTTGAAAATAGGCCCTGAAACGTTGAAAAGAGGCACTCAAAACACTGAAAACAGGCACTGAAAAACCTTGACAATAGACGTTTATAAAATCTTCAAAACAGGAATAAAAAACATTGAAATAAGAAGTAAAAAAAGAAACTTGAAAATAGGTAATTGAAAAAAGTTACAAAGTGTTGAAAATGCAATAAAAAATTGAATATTTAAATGCATATTCGACACCTACTGATAATCTGTCAATAAATAGCAAATATTTTCTAGAACCCCACTTTAAATAAAGAACACGCATCATACAAATTCGAAATAAAAAAAATAAGAACTAATTTCCAAGTGTAGTACGTATTTTATAAAAGGCATGGAAATAAGCATTAATAGCCATTTAGGCGTATAAATACAGGTACTAAATAGGCTTACTGAAATAGTCAAAAATCGACAGTCAAAGCCGTCAGCCAACTTAAGCAAGTTCCTTGATATGAAGAATAATGTTGAAGACTAGGCTAACATCCGAGGCTACTAGTAACATTGTACAATGAAAATATAATAGCCTTAAATCGTAACAGTATAAAATGTTGCTTGAGAAGTGATAAGAAATAAATGAAGACGAATAAATGTAATAACAAGTAAACAATGTGGTTGTGAAAACAAAAAGTGCGAACTATAACTAAATATATTTATAAAGTAACAAAATATAAAAAGCAGAAGTGGCCATAAGAGCAAGTGATATGAACAAAAGAAGTAGAAAATAATAAGAATAAAAAGATATTCATGAAATATATGTTATATCGATATTAAAGCTTATAAACAGAAATGTTTATAACTGAAATACAAAAATGAACATCATAATTATTGCAATTCTAAGTAGGTTAACTAATTGATGAACCCAAGATTTTAATTTCTGTGTTAATATGCTAATGAACTTTCACTTTCCTCTGATAAAAGATTTGGAATAATCGATCCTCTGACAGATATCATTTCCAAGCCTCCCACTACGTCTCAGAACTTTTCTTTGAATTTTAAATTGGTTGATTGCCTTTAGGCAACTATAGCTCAAGCTGGGATGCGAGAAGGAGTCGGCCAGGGCCTAAGCTGAAGGTACAATCCCAACATTTTCCTGACGTCACCGAGGAAACCCCACTGGAAAAAACCTCAGTCAGGTTGGTCGATCACTGATTTCGATCCCAGAAACTTGCAAATACCCTAAGCTTCGGCCACTCGGTCTAGAACTGCTTATTCTTCATCTATATTTTATGTTAGATAGACGCAGTTTAAAGTAATTAAAGCCAAGTTTGAGTCTCACTCTAAAGAATTCGAATACAGTAATCGTCAAGAGGACAGATATATAGAAGGGTAGTGATTCTACCTGGTAACGTGCAAGGAATAAGGCACCTTTTGGAAATAAGACTATAGAACATATTAATATTTTTTGGCACGTAACATGGCTTGTAGAACTTACAAGTATATTGCACTATATGGCAACGTTGCAGATAAAAAGTAAGTAGTGGGAGGGAATTTGGAAGCGCCCCCCTACCAGGCTACGAGCCACCTTTGCAGCTTCCAGTAATTACCTGTCCCCCCTTTTTCACCCCAATAAGCTTCCAAACCAACATCTCTGCCTCTCCTACTACAATTCCTTCCACACTGCCACCATTTTTTATTTTTTTTTACTCCGTCAGGTCTCTTCGTCCGTCTGGCTGGCTGGAGTAGTCTTCTTGTTCTCAATCATCCCAAGCGAAAGGTCATTCTCCGGGGTCACCTTTTTCATCATTCACCTGCCAGCTAGGATACATACAATGAGGCAACTAGGGGCGGTGCATCTAATCAAGGTGTATAGCCACATACAAATTCAGTCAACTCTTTCTTTTTTTTTCTAAATCCTTCCAGTTTTTTTAAAACTAAATCCTCTGCTCATTGTTCACTTGTTAAGTTAATGAGAATATTGTCTTTATTCTGCGGGTACGGAACGGTAATTACAAACAAGGTAAAAGTGAGCTAAAGGAAGAAGAGGATGAAGTACATTAAAAGTCCGAAAGATAATGATGATGTTGATTGGTGTTCTATACGGAGATAGGTGTATGACCGGGAGGTCTATGGGCAAGCTGAACTGATGATGGTTTGCCGTACGATGGAGGCAGTGTCCTGAGGACAGCGTGTTCTGCCTGAAGTAAGGTCTTCACCCCGAAGATCCTTGGACAAGGTTAACTAATGGTAGCTCGTCATTGTCTTCCATTGGATTCTGGTGAAATGTTAGGGACGGGACCTACAGTTTGAAGTGGGATCCGAGTAGCTTGTGTCCACACGGGGTATCGAACCCGTGATTCCTTCATAACAAGGTGGTTATCATTATCAGTAGGGCTCGGAACTTGATGACCTAAAAAATCCTTTAAAATGACCTTTCAAATGTAAAAAAACGACCTATAAAAATCTTTTCCAATTGTGATCATGTGAATATATTATTTTAAAAAACAGATATTTATGAACAGAAAACTGTTATTTTCTTTCCAGACTCATGAATTTTACTTATTATTATTATTAGATGAACTGGTATTACAAATAATGAAGATTTCCCTGGCTTATCTAATGTGAGTATCTTTCTTGATGGGGAAGAAATTAATTACTCAAGTTTAGGACTAAAACGTAAATTCTCAAATGAAAAGTATCGTCGATTGCCAGCAAGAACCTTTCGATATCTAGAAATTCTTCTCTACATCTACAGATCTTGAGGGGACGTACTTAAGGTGAACGAGGACTCCAGTTGAAAATTCATTCTCGTAAACATACAAATTGAAATGTCTCTTTGAAAAATACTTTCGACCCACATAGTTTGCTTGCAGATTGTCCAAAATGTCTTCCAACTTCGTGCAGATGTTTCTGGATATTTCCTTATTTTACCTCCAACTGAGGGCATGCCTTCACCTCGTTCATCCAGCCAAGATATTGTGATTGCCAATATATATATATATAAAAAAAAGGCTGCTCCTAATATAAACCAGACATCCTTTCAAATCTCACTTACCCATGAAATCTTGCGAAATTACGATTGCAGTTGCAGGATCTCTATTGAAATTGTCCAGAACGGATTTCACCACGAAAAATTATCGAAGTTCTGTTTAACTTCGTTCGACTTCTTCGCGTCCAGTTCATCAATTGTTTTCAAATATTTATGGAGTGAAAAGAAAAACATGCTGCAAAGGCCATCTCAGCACAGAGACATTTTTTGTTTAGCTTTCAGCTAGAACCAAATCTCATTTAAATCTTCAGTGGCTTGACCTAACACCAAGCACCTCTTTGCTCCAGCATCAGAACTTTCTTTTTGGGTCTTGTTATATTTGTATGTGTAAAATATGTCAGCAATTATACGAAGGAAAAAAAACCGTTGGAAATAAGAGTAAATCCTTTAAAAATGACCTAAAAACGAGAAAATGACCAATAAACCGAAAAATGGCAAAAAAAAAAAAAAAAAAAAAAAATGCAAAATAAAATTTACATTTTCTGCTTCAGTTTAGTGTGAAATAAATTTTGGTTATGGTCTGCATGATTCCCAAACCCTCAGGAAAAGGATGACATTTCATCAACTTTCGAGTCCTAAATTATGAGTCACCTCTCCCGCTCCGCAGGGACCTTACTTCCAGTTTAAAGTGGAACACCCGAGCAAATAAGTCCAATCTATATTCACCGTGAATCAATCCCGGGACCCGTTGATTAAGAAACGATACGCGAAATCACTCCTCCACCAACTAAATGTTTGAAACTTCATTTATTTGTATTTATTGTTGTTTGTAGGGGATGAATGGTTTCGTTTCGCTCAAAATGATGTATTAATTAAGTCAATTAGTAATATTCTTTCTGTTAGTTTTCTAAGAACACAACAAGCTGATTCAAGAACAAAAAAAAAAAAAAAAATGCTTCAGAATGAATCAAAGTTTTTGATCAGTATTATGCAATACAATACTTAGCAAATATAGACAAGCGCACCAGTTTTGATCCTTTTTAGTTCAGTTTAGTTTCTGTATTTCAGTTCATGTTATTGTTTTTAAAGAATGAAAATTGTATGTGTTTCTGTGTATTCCTCAACACCTACGCCATCTTTTCATATGTCTCCTGCCGTGATATTCGTCATTCATCTTCTTGCGTGATGTAGAAGAGTGAACAAGCGGGAGAGAGAGTCTTCTGTTATTTGTCAATGTTTTGCCTGAGTCACGTGGACACACAAGAAGACAATAATGGCGCGTGCTCTCTACTGTCCACATGACCACAAAGAAACTGAAATAAAAGCACTCATTTTTCACGGCTCTGTCTCGTTAGGTTTATTTTTTTTCTCTTTAATTTAAAAAACTCACACACACACTCTAACTCACTCACTCATAAACTCATATACTTGATGGTCTCAGTGTTCGTCGTGATTGTCAGTTGTCTTCCTTCCTCTTTCTCTTGTTGATCTGTCAAAGACTATAAACATGTCGCATCCCACAGACAATGCCTATTTAACCCCCTCTCTCGCTCTCCTTCCATGTGCCTGTCTTTCTTTGGGTGTAAATAAATGGGACGATGATTTTCGATAAACATCTTTCATTTCTGTTTCATAAGTTGAAAAGAAAAACAAAACACTGTCGACATCTTGTCTGGACGACCTTGATGTTTGTAACTGCATGGCAATGATTGGTTTTTCCTTCGCTGCATCTCATCAGTATTAAGAAGGAACGTCAATGAATATTTTTGAGTTATCGTCAGGAAGGTTGGATTTATAGAAATAGAAAAAGAGCGGGGAGTTTCGCCGAGAGTTTTGTAGAATTTACCTGGACATTTTTTCCCTTCTGCTTTTATTCTATCTATTCAAATGCACAAAATGGTGCATGCAAGGTCTTCGCCAGAAGGCGTTCAGACACGTTTCAATGCAATATGTAAAATAATAGGCCTAAATATGTTGAAAAAATTAAATAAACATACACTCTTTCTTTTCAATCTCAAACTTTTCGAAGCTCAATTTTTTTGAACAGGTTATTTCAAATAGCCTACATTAATTAATGGTGAGACAGTATAAGCGATGCATGACTGATTTAAAAAAAAAATCAAAATTACCAGTAGCAGTACCAAACAAACAATTCCACAGAAGAACGCCCACCGCTGTGTCTCACTGATGCAATTAGTTTTTTCGTTTGTAAGTTTGCATTAGGTATTCATTCGATCACACTAGATGATTTTTTTTTTTCTTTTTTTAATGGAAAGGGCCTTATTTCAAAATAAGCCAACTTGACTTCTATCCATATTTGAACACTTTATACCTGTTTGCTCACTATTCACATTTTCTTCTGACCACTTTGTCTTGAAAGCCAAGAATTTGCGAAGTTCAACTGATTGTAAGAGAGTTAACACCTTTACCACATGTTTGTATAACATTTATCTCCAACTCTGTGGCTGTTACTTCGCACTGAATTTTCTACTAATTTGTCGATTCTATGCTGGTGTTCAGGTCTTCCAATTCTAGAATGGTTTTGTTCACTTCCTCACATCTTGGAATTTCTAATCACTGTTTGAAAACTCCTCTTCGCGGGCCCTCTAAACAACTAATTAGTTTGAACTCTAAATACATACATTCAAACCCTCCTTGCTGTTAGTTTACGAAAAATAAACAGAACGCTCCGCTCTTCTGGTCTAGTTTTTACCGTCGCTGATTGCTGATCGTGGGGTCCCGGGTTCGATTTCCGGCTCTGCGAAGGGATTTTTTTCGAAAGCGAGAGGGTCCGGAACGGTGCCCACCCAGTATGGTGGTACAATTGGGGAGTTGCTGTGAATAAAAGACAGTGGTGATCACAGTGAGAGCTTCGGCTCTCCTCTCCCAACACATCTGGTTAGCGTGGGAGCAGTAGACCAACTCCTCCCTCCGGGAGAAGCCTCATCCAGTAGTGGATTAAATATGGCTGTGAATTATTATTATAGTCATTGTGTGCAGGTATCCTGTCATTTCCGAACTAAGTGAATGAGAGTGCGTTTTCTTCCAGCAATCGACACGAGCACGCAGACTCATCTGTCTGTAACTTTCATGAATCAATGTGTCCTGCCATACGTCTTTATACTGAAAGGATAAAGGAATGAAAAGCATAGAAGAAAATATAATATTAAAATATCAGTGTAATTGTTAAATTTCCTTTCATAAATAAAGAAGTGTAGAGAATAAATGGAAACGTCTGTGTCATCTTTTTTTTCGTAGATGCTAACCTTGAATGGAGTTCTGGAAACCCTTTCCTTTCCCCTATCTTTTGACCCACATAAATTCGATTTGAACCACCCAATTTTACCAGTCAGTTTTAACAATCAATCAAATTGAATTAAATAGGAGCAAAATCATCTTTCTAAGGAAGGTAACTCTTCCCTCTCTGACGTTGTTAAGTAGTGTTCATCGTATGGAATATAGCGATGAATTGCAGCTGTCCGTGGAAAATATGAAATCAAGAAGGGAGAAAAATGTATTCACGTTACATGAACCACAAGATTTGAAGCTCGAAATGTACAGGTTTATCGACCTAAATGATAACGGTTCTTCTATGCTATAGGAAGGACTCGTAACTCCATCGAATTTGATATCATAATTTTATTGACTGTAATGTTTAAATGACGTTAGAATAGACTCGACTGTACTTTATGTACAGTTACGCAGCCACTCTGTAGCTATTCTTGGATCGTTCTATTAGCCGACCTGACTTAACCAGTTGTGACGTGGTGTTTAAAGTACGTGGTTGCACTGTTGCCAAGTGTACTCGCGCACAATTCGTCAGTCACGGTCATTTCTGTGCAGCTTTCTTCTTTCTGTAGAACGTTAACAATGCCTGTACTTGATAAAAGAAACGATTTGGTACAACACGCACTTAAACAACTAATAATTTTATCATTGCTGCATGCTTTAGTTGCTTACAGGTATCAGCAGCGGGATATTTTCTATTGTAATAGGTAAAAAATAGCTAATGATAGTGTTACTGATGTCTGTTTCTCGTGCTGCTTCCATGACTTCGTGATTGGAGGATCGTATCTGCTTACTTTAATTAGAACTAAAAGTGTTCTAAATTTAATAATTTTTCACACACAAAGGAATAGATACAATGAAAAAGTAGGTGAAAGAAGTTAATTTACAATGAGAAAAAAGTGGCTACAACTCCTGTTGGTAGTAATTGAGGGAGGTTACTGAGAGAGATGGCTAACCCACACCATGAATAAAGGAGTAATTACTATTTAGCTGTCTCACATCTGTATGTAATCTGATTATCACTATTTGTTGTTGAATGGAACCTTGAAGCCTCAGTGTGTACTCACAACAAATTATGATAATCAAATTGAATACAGATGTGAGACGAATATAGATAGCTAAGAGGGTAAGGTGAAAAGTTCTCGGACTGTCAATGAAAGACTGTGGTTTTTTTTGTTCAAAAACGCATTTATTTTTCTATGTAGTTCCCCTTAAGTTCAGTGTACTTTATCGAACCTTTCTCCAATGAATGGATGCCATCCCTGAAGTACTATTCTGGAAGGCCTACAAAATATCTATCTACGGATGCTATCATCTCTTCATTTGACCCAAAATGTTTTCCAGCCACAAATTTCTTTAGATTTTCGAATAGGTGGAAGTCAGAGGGAGCCAAATCTGGTGAATAGGGCGGATGATTCAACAATGCTAACTTCAAATCCATAAGCTTTCCCATTGCCAAAGCACCTTTGTAAACAGGTGCATTGTTCTGATGAAAGATAATATTTTCTTTTGCAATCCTGGCCTCTTCTCACGCATTTTTCACCCAGTTTGTCCAGAAGAATTGCGTAGTATTCGCCAGATATTGCTTTACCCTTTTCAAGGTAATCAATAAAAATACTACCTTTTACATCCCAGAAAATACTACCTTTTCAGCAAATCGACTTCGTTTTTCGGTGCAGAGCCACCGAATTGCACGCATTGTTTTCATTGCTGTTTCGTCTCTGGCGTGCAGTGGTGGATCCATAATAACAGTTCGGTGCAAAAAATCGGTTGTATTCTTTTAAAAACGGTCCAAACATTGTTGAGAAATTCGTTTTGGAAATTGTTTTTGGTCAGCGTGTAACAAATGCGGCACCCGTCTTGCATAAAGCTTTCGCACATTTAATTCTACCTTTAATCGTCGATCGTGCATTTTGTGTATCGTGTCCCATATTGTGCACCTTCTCGATGTTTTCTTTTGTGGTTGCATTATCGGTTGTCCTTCACGTGGATCACCTTTAAGAAATCAACGACTACGTTTAAATTCAGCCACCCATTCCTTCACTGTTAAAACTGAAGGAACAGACTCTTTATAAACCTTTAGCAACTTTGAATGAATTTCCTTTGGAGATAAACCGTCCAAAACGAAGAATTTTATCACGGCACGAAACTTCAGTTTCTCCATTTCAACAAAGTACACACAACAACTCTACTTTAAAAAGCCGTTAAAAAAACTATTTGACACATTAAGTTGAAACTGGACATATGTTATTGTGACACGTGTATCAATATACACAGAAAAAATATCATGATAGCAATCCCATCTCTGTGCTAGACCGAAAACTTTTCACCTCACCCTCGTATAAATAGCAATCATTCCTTTATTCATAGTGTGAGTTAGCATCTCAGTGACCTCCCTCAATTACTACCAATAGGAGTTGTAGCCACTTTTCTTTTCGCGCTTAATTTACCTTCTTTCACCTACTCCTTCATTTTATCTATACTCTTATTTTTCGTGTAGGATTGTTTTTGATCACATGTGTCCTAAAGCATCCTATCTATACCTTTCGAGAAGCCTTCATTTTATTTGGTTCATCTGTGATAGTTTCTTAATTAAAACAGATAGTGAGAAACTGACTTCAGATCTGGAAATAGCTTTCCTCGATTGACATGGGTGGTCAATTTTATGATGTTACAAACAATGTTTCTGTTACTTTTCTTCAGTATGTAGGTACTTCTGTAAGATTGGACATATCACTCTTTCAGATTTCATTCTTCTCCTTTCACTTTGACATCCAATAACCATGAAAGCGTATGACTTTGTCATCGACTTTTTTTTAGGTACTTTCTTTTACTATACACACATCACACTATCCTTTATTTTCATTACATCCTTTACTTCCATTACATCTTTTATTTTCATTAAATCCTTTGCTTTCATCACATCCAAGTTGTTATTTTCCCTTGCTTTACCAGGTTTTTATTAATTTGGTCTGTCTGTTCGCGTTTTCAATTCGGCTCAAATCTTGGATTCAAATTTTCACCCACATCACATTTTGTCCAATTGACTTAAAACTTTGTTCATTTTTTGTGTCTACTTTATGAAAATACAGAAAGAAACTACGAACAATTTTAAATTTTGAAACAAATCCAAGAACGCTAGAGCTCAATTCTTATTTATGCCACAAAAGCATACAGTTCCGCAACTCGACAAACTTGACACCTTTCTGGTCTTGTCTACTAGTCAAGGAACTCCACTTAAAAAGAAAACCTTCAGATCCACAACTTCATAGTCTTTCATAGGTAGTCGTATAAAAGAAAAAAAACACACTAAGAAAAGAGTTAAATAAAAGTTGTAAAAAAACTTTTGAAAACCACGCTTTTATTTTTTTAAATCACTAAAAAATATATTTTTTCAGCTATTTATAACTTTTTAAGAGTTAAGTGACAAAATAAAAGCGCGTGACGCTCATAGCAAATACTCGTGATTACTAAATCAGTAATATTAATATTAACATAGACA
>JAGDQP010064805.1:0-11514 GCA_022664845.1 Lepisma saccharinum | reverse complement strand
TTCTTATTTTGTCACGTATTGTTTTGCCTTCAATTTTCCTGAGGAATCGCATTTCCATAGTTTGAATTTTCCCCTTGTGTTCTGTGTCATTGTCCAAGTCTCGCTGCCGTAAGTAAGGATTGGGATGTAGGTTGACTTGTAGACTGCTAATTTAACCTTTTTTGATACCTGTTTTTTGTTTAAGAAATTTGTCTTTATCCTGTTGAAGAAGCGGCTTGCTAATGCTATCCTACTATTTAGTTCCTTGTCTATTCTTCCACCCTTGTTGATAACAGAGCCTAAATATTTGAAATTGTCTACTTGCTCGAGGACTGTTTGGTCTAATTTGATAGTATGTTTGACTTCCTTCTGGGAAATGACCATTGTTTTCGTTTTCGTGTAGCTGATAACCATGTTACTGTCCTTCAAATTCTGTTCCAAATGTTTACGTTCTTCTCGAGTTCCTTCTCTGTGTTACCCATCACTACTACATCGTCTGCAAACATGAGCTCGCTAATATGTACTGGCGTCATTTTGTAGTAGCAAAGATGGTATTTTTTGGTGTTCTTTTTGCATTCCTTTGCTTTCGTCCATCATAATAACGAAAAGCAGGGGGCTTAGAATACATCCCTGCTTGACCCCCGCGTTGGTAATGAAACTTTTTGATGTATAGTTTGATGTTCTAACCACATTTCTACAGTTTATATACAAGCTCTTTATTGCCTCTAGTAGGCCAGTACTTACTTTTCTTTTAGCCAGTGTTTCCCACAGTTTTCTTCTATTTACTTTATCGAAGGCCTTTTCAAGATCTACGTTTGTGTCGAGTAATGTTTATGCCAAGTTTTGTGCGGATAAAAAAAACGATATGGAAGGAAATTAAAAAAAAAATGTTGAATTTTTAAAATGGTTGGCAACACTTACAGTTGCGGCACCTGAATATGATGGTTCCGTCAACTCATAACTAGTCAAGCCAAGACTTCTGGAACGACACCACAACCACGTCTCTACAACTTGTGGTTCAAAGGATATATTTTTGGCCACTGGTTGGCAATTCTGACTAGTGTGTGCTTGGGAACGGAACACCCATAGTCTGTTGCGTCGAATAATGTTTATGTCAAGTTTGTTGTTGCTACGTATAACGTAATCGAGGCAATATGAAAAACTGAACTTGATAGAAAATAGATTAGCAACACTGACAGGTGTTTGTTTTTGTGGGGATACTTGGACACCGCAGTAATTTTGTATTGTGTCAACTAATATTTGTGCGAAGTTTGGCGCAGACAGGTGTAACGAAATGGAGGCAGTGTGAACAATTTAATTTAAAATTGGGTTGGCAACACTGAGCCACTGCATCAATCAAAATAGCTTCGGCGGTTCAGAGATAGTATAATCAATAGTACCTTTCCAACAACTTATCACACATTTCTCTACATTTCATTTTAATTTTATTTACGACTTTTAGGCATCTGAGGCCCAGGCCGATTTCTCTACACCTTGTAGTTTCCGAGACTTAATTTCTGGATATGGGACGGACGGACTGACCGGGATTATAAGGTCCAATTTTCTATAGTTTTGCTTTCAACAGACCTAAAAAAACGAAAGGAAGAAATAAAGAGAAGAAAACGGAGGGATGATTCTTTGACATTAACTGCATATGAAAACTAACACGGAGGGAGTTCGCGTTTTCCCGCCTGATTGTTTCCGTGTGATTGGTTGACTCCCTACAGCAGACACCCAATCAGACGTTGAAGCAAGTGTCAAGGCCTTCATTGAAAAGTATATGTGAATGGAGAACTGAAGTTGAGGACTTCCCTACCGTTGCAGTGTTGCCGCCTGCTACATATTGTTGCTAGCAATTGTGACGTGCTGTGATGTTTTGTAAAACAGTAGAAAGAAGAATCGGAGAGGAGTAGGAGAACGGATTAGGTTATTTACTCCTAATCCTTCTCTGTGAGCAGGTGCGTGGCCATAAACATAACCAATAGAAATGTGCTTGTGCAGTCAGTTTCAGTAAAATTATAATTGACACCGAAGTACAGTATATTTTTGGCTAAGTGATACGGCTTTTACAACACGCAAGGTTAAGGCAAAATGAATTTTTTGGGCGGTAACAGCACTATGGCTAACGCCCGTCCCGTACTACACCCAAGAATCGAAAGGTCAAAGCGTCAAATGATTTTTAAAAAAGCGTGGAAGCATATTTGAGGAGATCAATCAAATGTGAACAGAAATCCGCCTCTCTGTTGTCTAAAATATGATTAGGTAGAATTCTCACTCATTCCCTTTTTCCAATCTTTATAGATTTACTTTTCGTATTGGTGTGACTATCTTTGCAGGAATCTGCTTCCGGAAACTTTTGAAGAATAATTATGTCTCTCTTCTCTATCACAGGAGCTACTCAGATTGCTTCGCTCTTCCTATAAAGGCGATGAGGTCTCCGAAAGTTGGACACAATTTCTTAACATTTGAAGAGTCTCAGCGATCCAGTGGTTTCAGTTGCGAAACTTCGGCACTAGAAGGCACTTAGGTTCAAATCCTGTTGCCGTCATACTGACTGAGGCTTTCCATGCTTTCCCTCTCATTCCCTCCCCTCAGAAGAGTGGTTACTGTGGGACATCACCAATCAGACATGTGATAGCTGCCTGCTTGGCCCTTAAATCAAGTTTTAAAGGAAGTTCCTTCTCACTGTCACCGTAGCTTCCATCTAGTGGCTGTATTTCAGTTGGTAGAGCGTTAGATTCATATTTGGAAGATCCTGGGATAGGTCCCAGACGCCGACCATATTGATTGAAGCTCTTCCAGAGATTTTCCTGATTCACAACAGGCCAATGTTTGTGGTAGTATCTTCAAACTAGGTCTGATGGTTTCCGTCCATTCTCTCCCTAACGCTATCCCGGCCTGAGCCAAAGTTGCCTAAAGACCATAATTAAATAAAAATTAAAATTAACAAATGTTATATATATTCTAGAATTCGTTGTAAAAAGTTTACCCTGCCTCTAAGTTAGTTTCTAAGCTCTCGATTAACGAGAACTAGTGTCATGGCACGTGTCTCACGCCTTTATTTGTCAAAATAATAAACTCATTTGTGATGATGGAGCGATAAT
The DNA here is from genome assembly GCA_022664845.1 of Lepisma saccharinum. NCBI lineage: Eukaryota > Metazoa > Arthropoda > Insecta > Zygentoma > Lepismatidae > Lepisma > Lepisma saccharinum. The sequence goes on along the minus strand of JAGDQP010064805.1, from coordinate 8,431 downwards.
TCTCTAATTCCGAAACTACACTTACGTTAACACTTTTTCAAAACAACTTTATTTTTCTTGTTCGGTCTGAGGATTCTGTACCTGAGAGCCAGAAGAGCTAAGTCCAATTTTGGCCAAAATGAGATTAATGCACTTTCGTACAGTATGCGGAAGGCCTCACATAATGGTTGCATGATTTTTCTTGTATACATGTAAAAAAAAATGTAAAAAAGTAAGTCTGTTGTGAAATAAAATTTGTCCATTTAGTTTATGTGAAAGGAAGTTGTTGTTTATTTTCTTCTGGAAAACAAGGATTTGTGACTTATGCGGTTCTGGCTCTCAGGTACAGAATCAAGCCCTCAATTTGTGACAATTTATGAACACCCTGTATGTGTACAAAATAAAAGACAAAAGGAAGACCCAACAACGTACATACCTGTGTAATTGCATTATGCAAAGATCTATAAGAGACAATCCCCCCAGCCCCATGTCCAATGTTTACGATCGGTTACTTTGGATAAGCACTGAGATATTGACGCGGATTGGATTCCCGCTCATGGTGACCATCAGAACTGCTGTTTGAGGTTTTCAGTGATTTTCCTCAGACCCACCAGACAAATATCAGTATGGTACCATCAATAAAGGTCCAGGTCACTATCCCTATGATCTTACAAATCCCTATCTCGGAAGAATGCTCGCCGATGGACATCATTCTTCATTCCTTCCATTTGTGAGGGACCACTTCAACCCACTAATGTAAATATTAGTGAAGCGTTGTTCTGCTTTTTAAAAAATCTTATTTACAACCTTCAGGCATATTTGGATTAGGTCAGGATTGCGTAGGGGAGAGGATGAGGAAGGGTATAGTTTGAAGATACCATCCCGGTAGTAGCCTGTGTGACAGGAAAATCACTGGAGGAACCTCAGTCAGGATAGTTGACTGCTGGGATTGATCCCAGCACCAACTGACCTGTTCTTACTTATTCCGCCAGTGAAAAGTTCATCATCACACCTTTGCTTCCGCGATTGTCGGAAGGAACTGTCTCTTGCAGTAACAAATTTGAGTACAGCAGCTGGCAGCACTGAACGATGTTTTAGTTGTGGGAGGTTGGAAAAGAACGGTGTTTGCCTCAGGATACAAGGTAGAGGGAGAGAAGAGAGCTTAATATGCAATGGCGGTCCCGCAAAGATTAGATACGACCAGACAAAGGAATTCCAAAGCAAATCTCAAGAAACCTCAGCGCTCGTGACACGGCAAAAAGAAACAAGTGCAGCGGAAGATTGGACAGGGTGGCCAGCAGCGAAAGGGATCTTCTCCAAATTTTTGAAGCATGGGAAAATACCTTAACTGGATATTCAAAAAAGAGTAGACAAAGGAAACTTCCAACCAAACATAAAATCCAAGATTAAAGATAAACAGATAGCATAATTTTTCGGTACCCGATACCAATACAACTTTTAAAGGTGCGAATACAATATTCTTACATTTTTATTGCTATCTCAAAAGAAAGTAAGTCACTTTCGGAAGTGACAAATATCCTGAGTTTATTTATTTATTATTTACACATAGCTTTCAGGTACGGCAATTGCTTCCTTTTATGCTTAACTAATACAGAATAGATTTTTAGTTATTACCGTATTTGTACTTTAACGTACAATAAATATGACAATAACATACTAAATAATAGACCGAATAATAATAATAATAATAATAATAATAATAATACTACCACCACCTCCTCTATTATTAAAGAAACAGTGCTAGAATGGCCACATCTGGATAATAATTTATCATGATTCCGGATACATGTTCATTAGAATATATGTTATTTGCTATCCGCTATCCGGAGTATCTGAGCGAATATTGTTACGGTCGGGGCAAGAAGAATCAAATCCATTAAGATTTGCAAATGATATGGTTCTTATGGAGACTGAGATATGCAGCTGCTTCTGTAAAGAAACTAAGATAAAAGAACATAAGATAAAAGTAACTGTAAATAAAAAGAAAGAGAACAGGTATCAATCTTAAGTATTTGGGAAGTCTTATCAGTAAGGATATGAATATGAAAAAGAGATAAAGGTAAAAAAAAAGTGTTTACTAAGGAGCCTTTTCTACGGATCAATGAATAAAAGAGTCGAGAAAGAGATTAATTAAATGTTTTGTGTGGAGTATTGTACTCAGTGTTTAAAGTGGATGAAATTTCTTACCAAAACGGTACTATTATTGACAAAATGTCATCATTATTGTAATTTTTGAAAGCATTTCTATACGCCTTTATCCCAGAAACCTTATTTATTGTTACTAGTTATTACCACTTGATACACTGCTTCTAAAAAAGTGCCCTGGCGGTACTACGCCCCAAAGCTGAAATTTGGTCACTTTTGGCGACTCGGTCTGACCCGAACATACGTCACCCAGAGACCCGGTCCGACACTTGTCTCTTAGATCTATTTATAAACGCACTGTAAGGGCTCTATTACACTATCGTCGAGCTTGGTGATCAGCTTGCTCGACGAGCCGGCCCTTGATCAAGCTTAACTTTTTTTTGTTATTACACTGTTGAGTTTGCTGAAGAGCTTCCTCGACGAGAAAGCTCGTCAGTGTAACGTGCTGTTACACTGTCGAGCAAGCTCCGGCGAGCATGTTGATCAGCAAGCTCGACAATGCAATAGCGCCTTAACACAACACACTTTCTTCTACAGTATTTTCAACATTGAATTGTACTCATCATTTTCATGTTTAGATTGCTTGCTCATAGCTACATCCACTGCTTGTAGCCACGCTTGCTACCTTATATAGCCAGGTTTAAACATTTGGCGCATAACACCACATTTTGACTGGAGGACCATTGATTAATATGAGCATCAGCAGCCGTAGCTTAGTTGGAAGAGCGTTGGATAGCTATCAGGTCCTAGCGGCCTATCCTGACTGAGGGTTTCCCAGTTTTTTCTCACTCACACCAGGAAAATAGCGGGATAGAACCTCCAAAATAGGCTTGGCCGACTATCTCTCGATATCGTCTCCTCTTCGTTATCCAGGCCTGAGCCACGGTTGCCCAAAGGCCATAATTGAGAGAGATTGATATGAACATGAGATCAGATAAATGTTTCAATCCATTATATTTCTAATGCACATTAATATTATATTCATTTAACTGAAGCTACCTCTCACAGATTTCTGCTGTGCTCAAGGGTAATGTATTTACTGCACACAATTTCGCCAGCTGCCTGGGAACTTCTCGACCGTAATTCCACTTATAAATAACTAAACCCAAACAGTTTTCATCAGAATCCGATTTGAATCGTTTGTCTAAAATCTTAACTTCTCTTTCTACGTAGTATCTCACATTGCCAGATAATTTCCACATGTGTGAGTTCAACACAGATATGCCTATTTCATCCATTGTGGTCAAGAAAGGAGTTTTGTGCTGCGATAGCGATCACCAGGCTAAGGCTACGATTTATTTTAGTTGAAAATATTTTGATACCCAAAGTGAGGACGGAGAACTACAGTTTTTAATGCTCAGTGTTCAATGGGACGCGTGGCTACGCTATATTTAATTTCCGATCAAAAGTTATTCTAACACCGTTCCGGTTTTATATTTCTTACCACCACGGTGTTCCGGTTCGTTCCGGCTCACTTTAAATACTGATTGTATTGTATGGAGCATCTACGAAGGAAAGAAGAAAATTGGAAAAGCCTTCGAAATGAGGACATGAGGAACGATGGAAAATCAGCTGCATACAGAAAGATGTGAAATGAAAATATGCTGAAGAGAATAGGCGAGAGACAATACTGGAGATAATAAGGAAAAGAAAAAGAAATGGCCGCGGGGGCTCAGTAGTAGAGAGTTCACCTCTGATGCTAGGGTCGTCGATTAAATTCCTGCTCATGCGATGTGAACTTTGTGGTGGACAAATACCAACACGGTGTTTTCTCTGGTTTCTCCCTTTTCCTTCCCCTTCCTTTATTCCACCAATTCATCTCATCATCATCCATCCGGCCTGAGCCAAAATTTCCTAAAGGTCTTACAAATTATATTCAAATTCAAAAGACAGAAATAAACTGATTACGAGATTGGCTGCGCAGAGATTGTATACTGAGGGATGCAATTGAAGGTATGGTTGAGGGGAAAAGAGGAAGAGAACGAAGACGAATCCAACTCCTTGACAATATTAAGGAAGACAAATCATGTGCTCACACAAGAAGAAAATCTTAAAATCGGGACGAATGGAGAAGAGTTGGATTCGTCATCATTCTCTTCCTCTTTTTCCCTCAACCATACCTTCAATTGCCCCCCTCAGTATATAATTGTTTATCCTGAGTTATGTGTGTGCCTTACGATCTTCATTTTGGATAACCACATACCAAAAAGCACATTAGAGCGGAGCAAAGCAAAGCAACACTGTGGAAGTCAATGGGTGGATGTGTGCAATAGACATCCATTAATTGATGTCCAAGAAAGGAAATAGGTAGAAAACGGTTTTTGTCATGGAAGTATGTTAGACTATCTTCAAGCTATTGTTTCATCATCACCAGGCAAATGCTGGGATAGCAGCTTCAACATAGGCCCTGGTCGACAGCTTCCCGAATCCTTTACCCTCCCTTATCCCGCCCGGCCTGAGCCTTAGATGCCTAAAGGCCATAAATAAAATTAAATCGAATTCAATTTTCTTCTTCTTCTACTACTACTTCTTCTACTACTACTACTACTACTACTACTACTACTACTTCTTCTTCTACTTTTTATTATTATTATTATTATTATTATTATTATGTAGAAGACTAGTGTTGTATAGACCCACGATCGTTCACAACACTTTAATAAACTATTCATTCATTCATTATTACGTTAACAGCACGTCTATTTACTGGTGTAAATTTGTTTAATACTTTGCGAAAGTTAAAAATATGAAAGTTGTGTAATACGGTATGCCCTACTTCATGGCATAGCCTACAAATCGCAGGCCTTCACTATAGTTTAAACAAAGAAGTAGATTAGGAAGATTCTAGTTAAGAGTTAATCATCTTGAAAACATGAATCTCTGGTTTTCCCTAGCAGACAAATAATCCAGTAGTATGTAAAATACAATGACACTTACAGTACAGCTGAAGAAAAGCAATTACAAATGTTGTTTAAAGAAAAGTCCGTCAAAGGGAATAGATAGAACAAACAGCACAAGACGTCCAGGGAGCGTCCAGACCGAAACGTCCAATTTACGTTTAAATCCATTAATGTACATCCAAAGGATGCCTAAAACTGGACATCCAAAAGAGATGTATAATTAAACATCCAGTGAATGTTGAAAACTTGTTCAAAACCGGACGTCTCAAAGAGATCAAGCTTTTGACATCCAATAGACGACGAAACCACGTCCAGAAATGGACATCCCAAAGAGATCCAAGTTTGAGCATTGAGACGTCGAACTTACGTCTAGGTAGTCCTCCAATAGAGATCGTACTTGGGTCATTCCATTGTAAGTGGTCCAGCACTGGCCGCTCGACTATTCTCAATTTTTTAATGTTTAGTGTGCGAGTGTCCTTAGATAATGCTAGTTGAAAACCACAAATATTTTTTTCCTTATTTCACTTCGGTCGGCTATGGCGGCCATATTTGTGTCATGGTACGCAACAAATTCTCAGTATGCAGACATTTACGGAAACCTCAGTTTCTCAGCCCAGGTAAGTCGTAGTTTCTTGGATTAAAAACTATTGGACTCGGCATACTATACAGGTTGAGAATTGACAAAACTTGAGCGTATAAAACACTAGAAATGTAAAAGGCTTTTCGAAATTTTATATACAATATTGGGCGCCATAGCTGCTCTCAGGACCATCCCTCTCTGTCAGTCTCCTCTCCTATTATGTGGAGGGAAACGTAGCCGCATTCTTATTGTGGTTGTTAACTTGTCTCGGAATTGTGATATGTAAGTACTTTTCTCTTTCCTATTTTATCATCTTACGCTTATTTTGGCAAGTTGTATGCCTCTCAGGATGTTGGAATCAAAAGTGCCTTTTTCCACATAGAGCCTATAAAGTTGCTGTAACTCTGTTAGTGGTGCAATCTCAAAGTCAAGATTTTTTGAGCATAATACTTCTTTACAGGACTAGTAGTCTATCTGTAAAAATGTCAGATTCCTACTTAGTCCCCCACCAGAGATTTTCAACTGCAAGCTTCGGTAGAATACTAGATAATCATATGTTTAAGCCTTTAAAGTATAGAAAGGAACTAACCCTCAAGCTTATAATTTTGTAGGCATTGAGTACAGTTCTCTGTGTGCCTCCGAATAGATTTTCAAGCCGCAGCAAGAATTCCTTCTATATAGAAAATTATCTTTAAAATGCAATTTTTCTATTGTCCAAAACAGCATTTTAGAACCAACATTAGAGTTACAACAGGGAGTAGTATGGGAGACATGTTACCATTTACAACTATCCTGTAGTATGCTGAGTCCCATCAATAGTTTTTAATCCAAGAAGCTACGACTTGCCTGGGCTGAAAAACTGAGGTTTCCGTAAATGCCTACATACTGAAAATCTGCTGCTCACAATGATGCAAATTTGGTTGCCATAGTCGAACGAAGTGAAGTAGGAAGAAATATTGTTGTTTTAAACTACTATTACATAAGGGTAATCACACAATGTAAAAAAAATGTATTTTTTTTTTAAATGTAAAAAAAATAAAATAACGAATAATGGATCACTTTAAATCCATGAAATGACCAACTTTTTCCATCGTACCCACTTCTAAAGTTGTCTAAAGGCCTTAAAATAAATTCAGATTCAGTCTTTCTATTAGCCTTAAGATTAAAAAAAAAAATGAATGTATTGGTTTCTCAACATTTACAATTATATCTAATATTAGAACGAAATGTGTGGCGTAGAGTAATAATATATTTCAAGGTGGATGGTGCCTCCAGTTGCGCTCAACTCCTTACAGAAAGGAAGTCCCGTTTTCTATTCTTTGAAAGGGCACAACTTGTTCAGATTCTACTTAAAACTTTAGATTCTCCGCTTTAGGACAACATTTCCATTCTATGGAATGTAATAGCAAAGCACCATCGATTCATCTTACCCGGAATGTGAGGATCATAAAACGTGCCTTCGCGCAGTACGTCTATGATCATAAGCATTATTATTTACAGTAATTTTAATGTGAATACTTGTTTATTTTTTATTTCATCACGTGTGGCTAAGTGAAGAAGGGGATTCCCGATAAATTATCATTAGTTCCATGAGGTCTGCGTTCTGCAAGAATTTGGGAACCACTGCTTTTAACTTACAATTCACATGGATTATATAGCTCAATAAAGTGGTCGGGGGGAGAGGGAAGATCACTACTTGTACTCGAAAATATTGCGTCAAAAACCCAGGAGGAAAACGACAACAAGTTCTTATGACACGACATGTGATTTCAACTCAAGATCTTTATATAAACCTCGTCTACAGCTTGCCTCATTGACACTCACTTGTCGAGGTAGCAAAGTACATTCACATAATCTGAATGCAGACAGCTAGTTCTATTCGTCACGGCCGGATCAACCAAGTTCATGAATATGTCACCACCACTTACACAGCTTTGTCATTCGGAGAGTAACTTCCAACCAACAGAAAGAAAAATAAATATCTCTCAGTCAAATAATCCCTTTAGATATGATGAGTTGAAGTTTATTATTAATTTGCAAACTTGTATCGTAGCAAAGGGAGTCACACATCATACAAAGATTGCTATAAGCTGCACCCTTTTAAAGCCTGTTATGTTAACATCAATAAGTAAATGTCACTTGGACATAAGATTTTAATATGAATATGAAGCTTTATCGAGTTCATCCCTTTTTCCCGGCTGACAATAATTAATAATATTTTCAAAGTGAATAGAATGAAAGAAAACTTGTTTCCTAAAGGTTTCTCCCTGTTATGCATTCATAGTACTTTCAAACGAATAAAATCAAGTGTTACAGAAGGGTGCTTCCTTGTTGTTATGTACGTAAGCAATGAAGTGCAGCTATTTGTTCTAGTTTACTAAGACAATTTACATATTTATTTAGTTTATATTTAGATATTAACAATGTCTTTAAGATTGATTCTGGCATGTGAGTCTGGTTATAATCAAAGCCAGCGTATGTACTCGTTCTAGGCAATTTTTACACTCTGGAACAAATATCATAAACAATTAGATAAAGAACCAAGAACGAAAAATGCTTACATTCTTAGAAGAAAAAACTAAAACAGGGGCGAAGGAAAAACCAGAGAAATCCGAATTATCTAGTGTTGCCCATGAGATGAGACAGGACTTTTTTTTATATAATTAACATCTTTTCGAGACGAGACGAATTCTGGGCAACACATTTTCAAGACAAGACAGGCTCAATCTGATCTCGTGGGCAATACTAGAATTATCCATGCAGAGGCTAATGCGTCAATAAATCCACATCACTGCCTTGTCTATTA
>JAGDQP010064804.1:0-10702 GCA_022664845.1 Lepisma saccharinum | reverse complement strand
TTCTTGCTGTCAATGCATGTTCAGTCAATGCATGTGGAACGCATTTTCCCCCCTTCTGAATCTTGCCCATGGCTTTTAAACGTATGGAAACTGTTTCTCGTGTCACATTTTATTGCTCTGCGAGTTGTTATTTCGTTTGAGCGTCATCCTCATCCAACAAAGCTTGCAATTCGCTGTTTGCAAACGTTTTCGGTGGTCTTCCACGTTTTTCGTTTCTCAAGTCAAAATCGCCACTTTTCAATTTTGTAAACTACGCATAGCACTGTGACTTACCTAGAACATGATCAGCGTAAGCTTCGACAAGCATGCGATGCCATTCTGCAGCAGTTTACCTCAAATGGTAACAAAATTCAATGCTGTCCGGATATCGTAGTTTGTAGATACAAAATGCCCCATGTTCAACGCTATTAAACACTACACTATCACATGAAACTTGTCTGGTTGTAAGTTGCAAATCGTTATCAGCAGTCAAAACAAGCAAGTGGCGCCAAGGACGCAGTTTTACCGTAACCACAGTGACAGCTAATGCCGTCTATGCACAAATTCCGGTTTCATAATAACACACCTAGTATGTAATGTAAATTAGAGTAATATTTTTATCAACCGTTATTATAGAAAAATAACACTGGCAGATCCAGGATTTTCATGAACAGGAGATGTAGGTGGAACAGAGCATGAGTATTTTCCCGCTGTGTGAATATTTACTATAAATTTATTATATTTCATCTCATATTGCAGATTTTTATCATGAAAGACACCGTTATCCCCCAAAATTAATATGTATAGATAAATTAAGTTGTTCAGAAAAAAATGGAGCAGTCGCGTTAGAAAATATGTTGAAAAGCATTTTCCGTAGAAGGGCCGTGATCCCCATCGTGCCCATCTCTGGCTACGCCACTGAAAGCTGACTTAAAATACATATTTTTGTTCCAAATCGTACTAAGATATATTGCCTGATTTTTTAGTTGTCACACTAATTACAACGGTCATAGATTTGAGTCCGGAGCGCCTCCCTCTTCCCTGCCAATTTAACATTGGTATCCGACTGTTAAATTCAAAAGAACAGATATCATGATAGTATCTTACAAGAACTTTAATTGTTCTAATAGTAAGGAAGACAATGAGAACAACTCGGAGGAGCATAATTACTATGAGCAAGTTTTCACACTAAACTATTACGCAAATAAGTAGGTATAATTTTTTCCAGCCTTTTTGTATACTGGGATCCCACTTTACTCTTAAGGTGAAAAGAAGAAAATATATCAGAAAACAATGATTTCGGAAATTAATGTAATCCCGAAAATTCTGTATAGTTTCGACATATAAAGAGTTTCGATTATTCACGTGCATCTTGAGTTTGTGGTTCGTGAAAGCGATTATGATGTAATCTAGGTGAAATTATATGTAGGAGTAGAAAATTAAAACGTAAGTTCACTTGAATTTTCAATTAGTTGTATAATGGCATAGCAAGGTCGTTCATTTTGAGTTAGCACATTATTTGAAAATCACTGGACACAAATTAAACGTTGCGATGTACGGAGAAAAATAACATTAAAAGACTGTCAGAGGATTAGAATACATGACATGGGAAGTAAAGTGCAATAACAGTGCACCTTAAGCACTTTGTCTTACGACGTGCTGTTCTGGGGGCGCTTCTAATCACCTCCTTTGAGAGATTCTAAAATGTCGTTCAGCCTTTTTCCTCGTAACGGTTTACCATTCTTTCAAATGGTATAACGGGATCTTAATTAACATTTAAAAAAAACTCTCATGGAGACCCAAAAGAGCAAAGTCTTTATCTGTGAATCGAAGTCGTAACCGTACAGAAAAGAAAATTCTAATTTGTAAACTTCAAAATTTCTTCAGCAGTGAAGCCAGAGCTAATAATGAACGCATAGTTTCATCAAATCAAAGTATTTCACTTCACTTCCATCTTAAAGCTTTTAACAGAAAAGTATGTTATTAATATTGTGTCCTGCTTCATTATTTCTCTTTAACACGCAAACTTGATGATTTTAAAAGTGTCATAGATTTCGGATAGTCTTCCTATAGCTCATAGTTTACCTTCACTCCTTGCCTCTAATCTTAGACGTTTCGTGATTTTGGTGAAAAGCTACATGAAGGGTTTAACAGAGAGGTGCGGGGAATTGATAAGAAGCCTGAAATCTAGATGTAAAATAACATATAATATATGTGTCGCATATATATTCATATCCTGTACAGGGCCAACTATGGACATCGATGTGTCTTAAGAGGGCTCCTCGCTCCAACACCCGCTTACCCCATTTTTCACGTTTTTCAAAATATTTCAAAAACTAAGATTAGTATAAAAAATGTACGTTCATAGCGCACTAGAACTCACAAATTACTATGAAATACAATGGACAGCGATCTCGAGATCTTGTCCATTGATGAGTGATACGTTTTCAAAGATTATGACTTGATTATTTAATTCAAGTCTCAGCAGTCATCAATCGACAAGATTTCAAGATCGCTGTCCACAAGTATAGTAAGGAAATCAAGCATACTTACCATTATACCAAAAACCCAGTGGAATACATTACGTCCTGTTATTTATTTGTTTTTCAATATATATTCATCTGTATATCTAGCGTTACTGTTATATATCAATTATTTAATATATAACGTTATATTTGTGATATAATTATATCTTTCTTATACATAGCTAATATTTTAATTATTTTTTCCATGTTTTCTTTCAGAAAAGGATACACAAGATGAAACCATGTTCCGTTATGTAGAGAATATATTGTCAGATACGACACTTCATGGACTTAGTGAGGCATTAAGAAAGAGAAGGTCATTTTTAGAAAAGTAGGTTCAACTATTTTGGTGGACATTCTAAACTTAATGGAAATCTGTCGTAAAAGTTTCATAGACATATTTTGAAAGTATTTATTACCGTAGAACGACATGTGAATTATTGTAGTATTATGTACACTTAATTTTATTATTATTGGTTACTTCTAGAGTACATCTGTTTTAAATATACCGTTATTAGTATTAAAATTCACTTACCTAGTTAAGAGTTTAGTTACAAAATACTAACAGGTTATTACTGATAATTATATTCATTTACAGCAATAGAGAATTTATTTAGTAAACAACACAACAAAATAGGGTAAAGAATTTGCTTCATGTACTTCAAAATTACTTATCGATATATATATATATATCGATTCCACGCATTACGCAATGACACTTAGAGTACACTTTTCGACTTTAATTGCCTTAAACCTTCTGTTATAGGTTAAGCAAAGGCGATTTCAGCACACCGTTGGATAGAGGATACATTGAAAAATACATTCCCGATGAAAAAAAACACGTAATCAATAAGAATAATATATATTATTTAATGTTAAAATTGTTACGAGATGACATTTTTGAAACCCGCACTTACACTCTGAAATACATTTCCCCCAAATTCTTTGAAATTATGAACACCCCCCCAAAAAAAACACAATCAAGATAAATATGTTAAGTTTAATTTCCATAAAAACAAATCCAAAATATATATTAATATAATATGCGTATAGGAGAAAAAACACCGTCACGCATTGACATCTGTAAATTATTAGATTATTATCTTGTAAGTATTGTTTTATTTTGTACTTTATTATAGAAATAAACTAACGGACTTAATTACAAATCCTAGATAAAATATCACTATAAAATATTATGCGTGGCAAAAACAAATATGTTTTAAAAGTTAAAAAAAAATAATATTAGAGCAATTTTACGCATAAGTGAAGCTTTGTAGTAAAAAGTCAAACATACAGTGAACATTTCCTAGATTAGTGCAATCAGCTCTTGGAAGGTACCCAGAGCCGCAAGTACGGGAGAGCAAAGGGTGCACGTTCCTCCCAGGGAATCCGTCACGATTTTCAGTTTGGGGGTGTAAAGCAAAAATGGAGGGTGTAGCAAGAGTGCCGATTTCTCTGTAACTTTGGGGGGCTCATTCATATGTATACTTTTTTCGGGTGAGGGTCTAGAAGGCACATATGATACAAATCCAATTCAGATTTTGCCAAATATTGTATATTCATACAACAAACACATAATAGTATACATATAGTAATTATGAAAGCTCCCCAGGCCCAGCTATTACATAATTTAAAAATGATTGTATAACGTTTAAAAAAATCATTAAAGCATATTATGTTCTAACCAATAAGAACACAGTTTCTGCTGTTACTAGAAAATAAACTTAGGAAATAACATAAACTAATGTTACTCTATCCAGAGGAGTTATCCAGCTTTCCCAAATGTGGTTCTCTTACCATCCGGCTAACCCTTTCGCCGCGATACTGCTTTATTGGACAAGTATTGAAAAAAAAAATTCTCGGTTCTCGACCTCGACAGGCATGGTTCAAGAAGCTTCTGTCTCACCTACAGTGAGAAAAACAAACATTTGGACAAGTTCAACAAAGAGGAAAAGCAGACTTATCACACGAAAAACGTGGCTCATTTCGAAATCTCTTGCGTGTTTATGATAATTTGGATACCGTAGATAGAATGGTATAAAAATAACTAGTACTCGATACACCTGCAAGGTAACAGGCAACGAAAGAGTGATAATTACGTAAATTCATGGCAGAAAATGTATTTGGACAACCCCATACTACTCTCGAAATAAATGTTATAGGAATTATTTTGTGTACAAGAGCACTCTGTGTGGTGTATTGAAGCAATCCACACCGTGTCAGGCATAAAGAAGCAGCATCGGGAACAAATTGAGTTGAACAACATGGGAACAACTCAATTTAATTTCAAATTATGTGCGGAAGGTAAAAGGTACTGAGACATAGAGCTTGTTGGAAAGCCATGCTCTACCGTTAGATACATCATAAACATAAAACAGAATAATTAGTGGAGATTCGTTCTGGTCAACTAAGGAAGCTAACTGCCCGGAATGAAACCTACTTTTTTCATTCTGTGAACAAAACTGAAAGAATTAGTGTTGATGATTTGGTTACTTCACTTGCCTAGGATATTCAAGGTAATGTTGCAGATGTGTAGATGTGAACCAAAAAATTGAGATTGAGAAAATGTGTAATCAGAAACAAACCATAGGCCTACATATCAAAAAAAGCAGAAAGAAGAAATTCTAATTTTCCAAGAAATATCAATATAAGTGCCTGGAATGTTTGAACAAGTTTATTGTTTTTCTAGGATGAGACTAAGATAAACTTGTATTGTAATGAAAGATATCAGGACGTGTGACGAAAGAAGAATGAATCTTTCAGAAAGCATAATATTGTTTTAACTGATAAATATGTTGGAGGGTATGTTAAGATTTGGGGTTGTGTAATTACTAATAGAGTGCCAATATTCATACCCTGGATACACATCTTCTAAATCCGAATTGTTTCAAAGAATTTTGGGTTGTTCAATTAATTACTAACATTAACTTACACATTCTAGTCGAGTGAAGTAGCCAAATCTTTAGCACTAATTCTTTGAGTATTGTTCACAGAATGAAGAATGTAAGTATCATTCCGGGCAGTTAGTTTCCTTGGCTGGCCAGAACTGATTCTATTCCGCAATAATTGTTCCGTTTACGTTGTTTTATGATGTATCCAATGGTAAAGCATGACTTTCCAACAAGCTTGGTTTGCCTAACACCGTGTGGATTGATTCAATACATAAAGTAAATTGTTCTTGTACACACAAGGATACCTAGAACATTTATTTCGAGAGTAGTATTGGGTTGTCCAAATACTGTTTTTTTGCGACGAATGTACGTAGTCGTCACTCTTTCGTTGCCTGTTATCTTCCATGTGTATCGAGTGATAGTTATTTCTTAAGTATTCTCTCTAAAAGGTACCCAAATTATCATTAAAGGGCAAGAGATTTCGAAATGGTTCATGTTTTACGTGTGATAGTCTGATTTCCTCTTTGTCGAACTTTCCACATACTTTTCTTTTTCCGCTGTATATAGTTTCCCTATCTATGAGTTGTATTATAAACTCAAAATTACGGTATTAACGGCAAACAATAATTGAATCCAAACAGCAGTTTGAAGGATATATTTCCAAGTGCAAGTCTACTCATACTTTTGTGTGAGTTCTTCTTGTCGCTTATTTTTCTTGTATACATTTCTTTTTCTTAAATTATGTTTGTATATGACAAAATTACGATGAAATCCTTAACCCTCGGAGTCATTTTCGACGCATGTATATTACTCGTATCAAATACAGTAGTTGTTCAAAATTAAGGTATTTTAGAGTATGGTTGTATTCATTGTGTAGTAAAAATTTATTGCATTGTATTGTATATAGTTATTGTATTTTATTTTTTCAAGTATATACTACAAAATAATGAAACATACAGAGAAAAACTAATGCATCATATTAACCTTGCAACCATTTTCATGGCTGCACAAAAGTAAAGGTATCATGAGTCTCTTATTACACATATATCTTCCTCTTTCATTCTCACATGTAAATCATACCGTATCTGTTGTATTCTGATTCTTGCAAATGAAGCGATTACATTGCTGAGAGTATGCGGCGTATACAGAATTTCACTCTTCCATTTAATGACTAATGAACAAAAAATATATTTTTACTGTATGTGTCATTTTTGACCCGATCTTCCCGATCTTGATGTTCCGAGGGATAAATGACAGAAAATACGTTTTCATTTTTTCTTTCATTCTTTCTTTTTTTTATTTATTAAATGGTCTTAATCGATGTTATGCACGAAACTCTAGAAACAAGACAATAATGCACGAATTAACTTCTTTAGCCAGTTGAGGGGATATTATACGTGATGTAATTTATATAAATACTGTAGCACACAAGTTTCAGGGAGGAATTTATCAATGAAATAGATATTCCAAACGGAGATAAGCTTAGTAGAAGTGAAAAAAGAATGACCATGTACTGTAGAAATAGGAGAACCCACTTCTCCTTATCATTTGGTCCCCTCATTGGGGGGGAAACACTTGATCTTTGGGAGAACAGGGACCCCAAAGCCCCCCGGAATCGGCGCCCTTGGGTTTAAGTGCAGTTTTGCACAGTTTCTACCGTTTTCGATTGTAGAAATTTGTAAGTTGAGGGTGCGCTCGAGAATTTAGGGGTGACATCCCCCACATGGGAGTCTGGGAGAAGCACGCCCCCTAACACCGGACTGGATGCGGCAAATAAAGATAGGTAAGGGACGTTGTACATTTTGGGCTCCTTCGCAGGGGCGCCAAAATCGGATATTGCTCCCCTTGCAAAAATACAAACTGCAGTCCTGGGTATACGATGTGTGCTTACTAAACATAGTTTAACACGTCTTAGTAAAAATTCGTAGTGAGCTTCTGTTGTTGGATTATTTAAGAAGTTAAAAAGAACTACAATTTTTCTAATTCTAAGTATGAGTTTTAGAACTAAAAATGTTGGAATGCAAAATTAAAAATATAAACATATTAAGCTTTTTTTTCTTTTGATATGGACCTATTTCATAAATGAATGAATGACCTATTTCTGTCTAGTCTTATTTACGATTTGGCAACTATACTAATTAAAACACGATTACCTGGTCATGTTAGAATGTCAGGCTTTTTTATCATATTATGTGCTGTTACTACCCACAACCTGATCTTGTTTTAATGAAAATAAAACTTCAAACATTCCCCAATTAAGTAGTGCATTAGAGAGTTTTGTTGGTCCCATGTTTCAGAGAGTTTGGGAAATGTATATCAAAGTGTAAGTACTAGTGAAAATGTCAGTGCGTGACGGCAATTTTTGATATTCTTTAATAAATAGTATTTTTATATCACCTTTCCAATTTGCATTTTTTGAACTTCTCGGAGATATATCTCAATTACAGTCGAATAGTATATACTGAATGCCAGTTTGTGACGCGTGGTATTGCTCGTTAATATTTTACACATAATTTATTGCAATTAGGAAAAACGTTTGGAATACATTTTGTTCAGCATTTGACTATAGTGCACCACATGAAAGCACTTTGCTTTTCACCAAATATTTGCAACATACAGTACTTGTCATAGTACATTGGAAGTAGCACACTCACTATAATCTGAGAGCGTTACGCACTGACCATACTATATTAATGATTTAAAAAAAAACTATTATGATTAGAAAAATAGTTCCAAATACATTTTGTTCAGCATGTGACGTTAAAACTCCATACAAAAGGAATTTAGTTTTCATCAGTATTCTGCAATGTATAGTACTTTTTTATATGTGGAGCGTCACGCGCTGATATAATTATGTAGTCGATTTTTTAATGCTTGCCGGGTCGTGAAGACGATTATTAACAAACAAGTCAATAGTTTATGTCAATATAGAAAAGAAAGAAGTTTAATTTACCATTTTTTAAGTTTTAAATTTCTACATTTTTACCTGGATAACTAACTGTTAAAATTAAGTAAAATTGTATCTATTTTCGTGAATTTTTAAATAATCAAAAACAGAAGGAAATTACGCCCTTGTAGTAATGACTTTTGTCATTTCTTTATGTAAACTTGAATAGTATACTGTACCTTCTAAGAGTCAATTGCGATAATTTAATAAATCCACAATACGTTTCAAATGTTACCATCGGGTATGACATATTAGTGGAATTGCTCTCTCTCTCTCTCTCCTATATATATATATGCAAATATGTATTTGTTTTACTTGGAAATTGTTAGATGAGTTTCTGCATTCAAGTCGTTGGGGCATGCTTTTGTTTCTTAGCAATGAACGATGTATACGTTAAAATTGGTCTGGATGGTCGTAGTTAATAGTATTGACTCCTTTCAAACGTAGCATTTCGTTCTATACATCAATATTACAGGCAAATTTCGATAAATGATTTTGTGTATGAAATAATACATAACCAGTCTATCTATTCGATTTGTTTGAAACATAAGTTGAGTTAGGACGTCCCTGACGTTTGAAGAGGAATAGGTGTTCCTTTCGTGGAAAGTATAATCAGCGTGGGTGCCGAAATTTCTATTTGAAGACCTAAAATGCGAATGGCCATGGCTCTGACCCATCCCCAGCGGTATAATGTGGAGGGGAATGAGTTCTTGAAACACATCGTCACGGTAATGATGCATTTGATCAATTCACGACGACCCAGTTACCGCTCCTCATTCACATGGAAACACACATCGTTTCCTCCTTCCAAGAAACTGAAGATCGATGTATCCCAGCGCAAAATCATGGTCAAGTCACGTTTGTGAAATTAGCCCTCCACCCAAACCGAATTAAGGTTTAACTTATCCCAATCGTTAGTAAGATTTTAGGGAGGCATAGAGAGTATTTTCGTCACGTAGTGAAAGATAATTTGGTGACGGCGCCAGCAGATGTTAAGGGCTAACTTCACACAGTCACCCCCACCTATGCAATTTTTGGTCGATGCTGCGTCAAATCGTTAGGGAGTTCATATGGAGGAATAGGAAGTACACTATTTTCGTTAGGGAGTGAATGATGACTCGATAATGGCGCCAGCAAATATGGTGAAAATGTGAAGTTATCCCCCCAAAAAGACAAAAATTAAACTTTTAACGTTGTTGCGTCCAATGGTTAGGAAGTTCATAGGGACCAATAGGGAGTATATTATTTTCGTTAGGGAGTGACCGATAGTTTTGTGACGACGCTAGCAAATATTGCGAAAGTGTAAAGTTAGCCCCCCAAGGAAACAAAATTTGAGAATTTTTGGTCGTTGTTCCGTCCAAACGTTTTGGAGTTAATAGGGAGTGCATTATTTTCGTTAGAGAGTGAATGATAACTAGGTGACGGCGCCAGCAAATATGGCGGATATGTGAAGTGTGCTTCTCCAAGGGACTCAAACTATACAATTTCTAGCCGTTGCTACGTCCAATCAGTAGGTAGTTCTTAGGGAGGAGTAGGGAGTACAATATGTTTTCTAGGGAGTGAAGGATGACTTGGTGACGGCTCCAGCAAATATTGGGAAAGTGTGAAGTTAACACCCCAAGAGACACCAATTAATCCAATTTTTGGTTGACGTTGTCTGCAATCGTTT
Organism: Lepisma saccharinum; assembly: GCA_022664845.1. Lineage (NCBI taxonomy): Eukaryota > Metazoa > Arthropoda > Insecta > Zygentoma > Lepismatidae > Lepisma > Lepisma saccharinum. The sequence continues at coordinate 691 of JAGDQP010064804.1, read as the reverse complement.
GGGAGTTGTTAGGGGGGAATAGGGAGTACATTATATTTGTTAGGGAGTAAAGAATAACTTAGTGATGGGGTCAGCAAATATAGGGTATGTGTGAAGTTAACCGAAAGAGACACCAATAATTACAATTTCGGTTCAGTATGGTATGTAGTCATTAGGTAGTTTTTAGGGAGGAATAGAGAGTGAGCAACAACTTGGTCACAGCACCAGTAAAAGAGGCGGATATGTGAACTATATGTGATTTTGTTGGAAATTCGTATATAGGTTAAGTGCCTAAGTAAACCTTTACAGTTGTAGCTTAAATGATCAACAAATAATATCAAGGGGACCCGAGAAAAAATAATCTAAAGAGTAAGTAAATCGGTAACGAATTAAGTAAAACATTTTTTTTTAAAGAGTGTATATGATAACTAACTGGTGCATATCTTGAAAGCAAGTGGCTATTAATGGATACTGGTCAGGAGGCAATACAAGTCGAACGACAATAGTATCTTGGCTCTGCTTGAACCATTTAAAATAGTAAGTGTGTAACGTGTTGTTTCAATCTGCGCTGGAATGTTCCATGAAAACCCATGACAAAGTTAGTTTTGACGTAACTCGAATTATGTACAACCAAATGACATGTTTAATTGACCTGGATAATGTGCAAAATGATTTATGAGAAAAAGTTTATTTTGACCAGTTGAAGGAATAA
>JAGDQP010064801.1:0-11515 GCA_022664845.1 Lepisma saccharinum | reverse complement strand
TTGTGTCCAACAATAATAAATAGTTGTCTTAATTGAAACTGTAAATGCTTTATAGCTTTTTTATTAAGCAGTAACCACCTGATCACACCTTCAGGTTTCTGTCCGATATACCTGTTAGTATGTTTTTCCCCTGATGGAAACATAAAGACAGAATTGACTTCAGATTTCCGTTATCTTTCTATCAGATCCGGTTGGAACACCTGTTTCTACCGTAATAGAGAATTTTCATCACTCTGATTTCGAACATGGAATTCCAACTAGATACCCGTGACGAGTATATACGATGATTACGTTTTCTTTTAATGAAAAGTAATGATTTTTCTTGTTAATGCGTAATATTAAAAATTGTAAGTTGCAGTTTATTTCTGAAAAATTTAATGTTTTAAATGTTATGTTTCTGCGCTCTAGAGCATATTCCATTTTCTCAATGAACCAAATAAGTCTGTATGATTCAGTGGACGTAGTAGTTTACTGAAAGTGTCCTTGCCCCGCAATCAGGAGGTCGCGGCCTCGAACTGGGGATAGTCCATTCTGACTCAAGTTTTCCTTAGATATGCCACAAGAGTGCAGGGAGGAATTGAGTTTTGAATTTAAACCTACGTTATCACCTATGGAATCCGTATCAAAAAGATTTACTTTGAGCTCAGATTAACATGTCGTAATGTAGCCGTGTTAATAAACGTATGACTATTATTATTATTACTAGGACTAGGACATCTCCCATAGTGTAATGTTAATGAATTCTTTTTTTTTTAAGATTGAAAATAACAGTTATATGTTTAAAAGTTGTTTATGCTTATTCCATGGAAATGGGCGAGTTCCAAGAAATTTCCCCGTTCCTCGCTAGGGAGCAGCATATGTTAAAAAGTGAATCCAATCCTCTATCGTTAGCTTTTTGGACTAACTGAAGAATTGAATAAAGAAACGTATACAAACTGAAAAACATTTTCTAAATATAAATTCTCCTATTTCGATTATACACAGAACATATGTTAAGATTTCTATCTTTATTTGTGTATATATTCTCTGTTTATTAATATTTTTACCTATTAATACAATTTGAGTAACATGTTTTTGTATGGTTATGTAGAAGAAACTTAAGCATTTATTCTTAAAGCAGCTATTAGAAATAAAAGTACAGTATAGAAAATCTTAGTCTAACATTTATTATGAATACGAGATACTTACTGACATCAAAATCAAACTCAATTGTGGCATTCGTTCCTCTGACCAAATCACAAGGAGACTGTTCACAATTCTCTATCCTAACTGCTGTCGGTGCAGGTGCATCGTCTGAAATAAATAAATAATAATGAGAAGAAAAACAAGAAGACTGACGTTGATGTTTGGCTTTAGTTAGTTCGCTTTTTTATTTCATGAGTACGATAGCATCTAAGTACAGTAGCAACTATAAATGTAACGTCCTAAACGAGGTAATCAGTTTCTAAGGACGAAACCTAAAGTGTTTGTTAAAGTGGATTCCTAACCAATCCGTTGAAGAGACCCCGGCTGGATTTGAACCCATAATAACTCATACGGAAAGCGAGCGCTCTAACACCCCGACCATCCCGAGGTACTGGAGATACTTTCTTTATTGTGGTCGTTGATTCTATATTGTGTTCTCGGTGCAGTTACGAACACAGATCTGAAGCTAAGTGACATAGGGCATTAAGGAAGTTTGCAGCTTGTGCTGCAGAAGGTATGCTCCCTTGGTTGCGCTCAGGACGTCAGGGAGTCCACTTCTGACCATACACGCTCCAATATAACAATAGAAACAGTTGTAACGCGTCTATTATCCTTGTGCGAAGGGCAGGAAGATATTGAACACCACTTTTGCATACACAATTCTTGATGTAGCCCAACAGGAAGAAATGCAGAGGAATGAGATTAGAAGAACGCGTAGACGAGACAATTAGTGCGACAACAGTAATTAAACACAAAATATCAGCATTTCTCGTACGTAATGCAACGAAACAAATCTAAATGAAAATAATGTACATAGCAACTTTGAATCCTTTGTAGACTTTGTCACTTACCATCACAATCTGAAGACATTTTGTACATTTTATTTTCACAATTGTTAGGGTTTCAATAGCTGGTTGTTGTGTGTTAGGAAAGAAGACACTGAGACAACCATGTCCCGCTAACATTATATCTCATTTCTATGATACCTAATTTCTTGTTCATTTACCCTTAACGCATTTGAGAAATTGCTCAAGAAAAGTTCAAATATTGATAATGGAAATGAAAAATCAGACAAATAGAATCAAAAACTAAATCATTTAATGTGTGCAGAAAATTGTTTGAAAATGTCAAAGGACTATTTGAAGAATGTAGTACGGTCACTTGATATGAATCTTCAATTTCATTTTCTCGTATTTGGTGTTAATACGAGAGTAAATGATATAAATTAAATCTTTTGTTGTACTGCTGAACGTACGAGACTCTGAAAGATGTATGAAGATATTTATTAGATTACTTGAACAGTTCGGGAATGAAATTATTATCGAAAACACTAGTGTTTCAATGGCATGAAAAGTTTGCTAGTGGACGTAATGCTGTGAAGATCTATGCATAGGTGGAAAGCAGCAGAGCTGAAACTGGTCAGCGGGTCGAGTTTTGGACCAGGTTAACGGGTCTTTGTTTAGGATCTGCCCGAGCTGGTTACCCGGTTTCGACCCGGAAGACAGAACAGAGTTTTCAATTTTTCCTTATTTTGCACTGTGCCATTCCTTGAGGAGGTGCCCGAGACAGGGGTTTTATCTTCAGAGCATGAAAAATTCGTCGCCGCAAATTTCCTAACGATAGTGATGACTAGAAAATATTAGGGTTTTAGGATGTTTGCGTGTTTTTACAAGGGTATATCGATATGCTCTGCTAAAAAAATATGCAATCTAGATGTTTTGGGGTAAAATGGTGCAGCTTTTATAGTGCATGCTTTGGAGCTTAGTGCATATAGTTAATATTGATGCATATAAGTGCATAATTCAACTAACGATTCTACATTTTAAGTCAAAACTCGTATAAGGGTATAATTTCTAACTTCACCATAACGTAGAACTGCAGGACACCCAATCATTAATTGCGGGATGTTACTTGCGATGCAATTTCATAGTGTAGTTTGAAAATTCTCACGTTATGTAAAAAAAAACTCTTTAAGAAAAACATCATTAAGAAAGGCTTATTTGCATGTGTACACGCAAACACTACATGAATCGTAAATTTACGACACATATAACAATGTGTCAGAAATCAGCATTAGTGAGTGCAAATATCATGCTGATTTTTATGTGTGTGGTGAGGAGGGGAGGGGGAGTTCGGCTTTAGGTTTGCAACTTGAATGAGTATCTTTTTTCTCTTTTTGTTGGATTTTGAAGCTTGTAATATTTCTTTCTCGCGGCGAAGAAATGGAGATTTCAACGCATTCTGCGGGACAAATCGACTAATTTTCGGGACGAGGGACTTTCAGTGAATTTACGGGACTTCCTGTGAAAATCGGAATGGGTGGTGACCCCTATTCTAACGCCAGAATTTGAACTAATGGAAGAATTAGAGAGAAAATACCTCTAATTCGGTTGGAGCAGCATTTATTCAAAAGGTAGTATTAATTGCAACAAAAATCCAGGATTAAAATTTGTATCGGATGTTAATTATGTGCTTCAAGGAAAAAGAAAATCAAGACTTTTCAGATTTCTCAGCAAATGACGTTTCTTCGGTAAAATATTGCCCTCTAACAACTTATGAGACGTAAAGAACAATTTTCATGTACAAGTGACATGCGAAAAAAAGATGCCACAAAATCTTAAGAAATACATAGCAGTTTATTCCAACTCTAAAGGTCAGTAACTTTAATTTGGAGTTCAAATGTTGTCTCATCGTAAATACAGGTACAGTTCAGTTTGTTAGTTTTCCTATACTGAATACCATTTTTTTGTATTACATATTAAATTGAGTCCAATTGTTGTTTTGTGTAAATAGACGTAGAGTTCTATGTTAAATTTTTACATATATCAATATCTTATATCACTGTACCACTTTCACATTTTAGTTGCAATAAACTTCACCATTTAACGGTGGAATTTGTTATTGCCTATTCACTTTTTCATTGCATATTTTGGAGCATATTGTTGCGATTTTAGTGCATATTTTGACGGTTTTTTTAGTGCATATCAATCCGAACTCTAGTAATGAGTAATGACCTATCGAAATAGTTTCATATCTCCGGAAGGAACAAAAATATCCTCAGAGGTGTGGAAAGAGCTGCCCACTGAGGTAGTGATATGATCTGAGGCGTTAGTCAGTATTCGATCATCGCATTACCAGATCACAAAGTCATTTGGATGAAGACCAGCTCACCGAGTCAGTCAGGTGACTCCGGCCAAAACCAGGTAAATCATATCAGCGGAGAAATCACGTGATTCGGGTCAGGATTACAACCGGAACATCCGAATCACCTTTGTCGGAGTCAGGCTGGGTCACCAGAAATGACCCGGTTTCATCTTTGGAAGGTACACTAAAAAAAAAGTATTGGTGTTAATTGCCACTCCAAAAGAAGTAATAGAACACCTCTACCTCAACACCAATTTCAGTAATGGGTAACACTATTCGGGGTGTCCAACACCGTTTCTGGTGTTGATAAGCACCTTTACTGGTATTCAGAAACATCTTTAGGCATGTCAAAGTGCACGGCTAGAAGTGTTAGGGAACACCTTCAATGGTGTTGATTAACACTGCTAACGGTGTTTCTGAAAACCGTTGGAGGTGTTTGTTAACACCAGAAACGGTATTGGACACCCCGGATGGTGTTAACCAACACTAGAATTGCTGTTACCCAACACTAAATTAGTGTAGAAGTAGTGGTATTCTATTACTCCTTTTACAATTAACACCAAATTTTTTTTTAGTGTAGGGTTGGTTTCCAACTGGCTTTTGTGCACGTCCTGCTACTTTCTACGATACAGAAATCAAGAAACTTCCAATCAAATCCAACGGGAAATGTGTCGTAAATGTAAACGGACACTATTTACAAAAAAAAAACTTCTTTAAATACTTGATATATATTTATTCCATAAAGATTAGAAAAACTTTCGTTCATACCCTCTTCGCAGAAACATATTTAGAGGTGGGACCATCCAAAAGTCACAGTCTTATGGAAAATTTAGAATAACATCAGCCGTAATTATATATATTTATCATACCCAGACATACCTTGCCCCCACCCTTCGGGAAGTACTTGGACGCCTTCCGAAAACAAATTCTGGACACTTGCCTCTCTTCCTATTAAGAAGACCCTGCGGACTGATTTCCAACGTGCAGTGAGTATTTACGTACCCACCAAGCGACACAGTAATGGTTATAGACTCTTTGTTTTAATACTATTTTCTGGTAAATCATAGGAGTAATAAATTATATAATTTGGACAATTTTATACATCTTTAGATTACTAATACAAATTAATTTCGTGTAAATTATTTTCTAAAAAATACAGTATATATAAAGAAATACAACATACCACATTCTAGAAAATCTGTCGCTGAAGCAACAGCCACTGGACACGTTAATAAAAAGAATTTTCCAAACATGATGACAAGTATTTCTGATGAACTTGCTAACACCCGTGCAGCTTTGATGAATTTGCTAGGTGAACTGGGTGAACACCACACAGCGTCTTTCCTATATAAAACAACCCTTATCTTAAAAGGCCAATATTTCTGTCACAACCAGACAATAAACCAGAGGTCAAGAACTTAACAGATAATCAACAGGTGTTCCTTGCAACAGATGTTCAAGATTTTTTTAATCGTTTACTTAAGGAATGACTAACAATATGAAAAAGAATCTTTATCAACTGTCGCCAAACAAAATGAATTTATAGATAAATCTTATTTTCTAAGTTTAATCGGACAAATACATAAAAAAGGAAATGTAAGTAGGTACATCTTTTACTTAATAATAATACGCTTGTCAAGCTCAGAATGTATTAGTTACACAGGTGTGAGATTGTTAATACTAGTTATGTAATTGTTATTTCTTGAGTATCTTAAAACAGAAGGAAAGAGGAATTTTATCAATAAAACTGGTCTTTGTTTACTTAACACTTTCTTTTTAAATCTTGAATGCAGTACACGTGTAAGCTAAACTTTCTTCATACTGTGTAATTCAAAACTAAATATCATATTTTCATTTTAGTTGTCTGGAATCTAACAGGTTATTGCCTTTTAATACTTGTCAATCTAAGACTTGCCTACAATGAACCACACTGAGGATTCTGTAAAATGGACACCCAAATTGCCGGACTTAAACCTTGTAGATACACCTGCTTAACACAATATAACGTAAAATACATAAATTTGTATTTTTAATACTTTCTTGAAGAGTGGTAAAACGAGAAAGAGTTTCTGAAACATAGCTACAGATGTTACTAAAGTAAAATGTATATCGTATGCAGGAATGGATTTCTAAATGAGTCCAAGGTGCCAAATTTTGGGGGCGCAATTATTACTAACTACTACCATGGGAGATTAACACTGGTTCAAGTGGTAGTCACACTAATAGTGGTGCCGGACACTTCGTGTTCAGAACCCAGCAAGCCAAAACCGACTCGGACGGTGGTCTGACCAACTAATAGTCAGGAAGTAGTCGGGTAAGATCGGCGCGATCCATAAGTCGCGTTCGATCGTTGGGCCATTCTCCGGGCCGCTGTCGGTGTCGTTGGGCCATCTTCCGGGCCGCCGTCGGGGTCAGCATAGAGGCCCGCCCAAAACCCACCCACCAACGTCTGCTTCTTGTGGGGATTTTTTAAAAAAAGACGTCCGGTCAACGTTGCGCCTGGCTTGCTGGGAACGCTGGAATTGATGCTATTCATTGAAAGCGAGCTCCTGATTTTTTTTGCAGGATATATATATTTTCTAATGAAGTTAGTATATAATGGGGCCTGCCAGGCCCATGGTGACTTGAACCCTAAATGCAGACCTGATCCTATGGTTGGGAATTCTACAAGAATTTCAATCTTGTTGATTATAAAGTGTCTATTTAGGGTGTTGGGGGACTGGTGGATGTCTTTTAGTAGCTCTTACTGGATATGAATTTTAGTTTCGTTTCGTCTGACTGCCTGTAAGATGATACAGGTCAGCAGAAGGAAGCTGTTCTAAATACTATCTCAATTTCGAATCTGAAAACATTAAAACCATTTCCATCAGTGGTTCATTACAGAATTTTTGAAATGTTGAAATATCTATTTATATCTATCTGTTGAAATATCTATTTGTTGAAATATTTTCATAAAATGCAGGACGTAGTAGGGAGACGGATGTTCTTCTCTAGAAATATACCACTGTTTTCTATGGTATGACGAAATCAACATGTAAACTCATATATTGCGAAAACAGATGAACAGTGTTCAACCGCATCTGGTATCACGAAAGAGAGGACTACGTTCAATGTTTTAGTGATATTGAAATTTTATCTCTAAAATCCGTTTCACGGTAAAGAGCAGTGACTATTCCATACAGGGTTTGCGCCCCCTTATCAAGGGGAAAGTAATTATTTTTATATTATTGTTTCCACTAATTTGTCTCAGAAAAAACTTCGATTTTTCTCGGAAAATCTAATTTTTCTAGAAATATAAATTTTGGAGAATATCGGTGTTATATTCCATAATAATTTACGGAAATTAATTTAAAAAATTCTTACAAGCATGAAACTTGGTATACATATTTAATTTGCCATCCAAGTAACATAGTAAGTCTCCAAAAATCAAACTTGTGCTACGGCCGTCACCTTGGAGAATGGTGGACAAAATTATGTTGTTTTTATTTTCGCGGAAACTAAGTACTACATCGAAAAAAGTTTCAAATTAAGTTTGTTCAGCATAAAATTATGAATTGTCTTTGTAATAATAGTTTTTTTCGATTTGACCAATCCTAAAGCCACATAATAACATCAAACGAAAAGCACTTTTTTTCAGAAGCAAATACAGTTAGATCAGCTTTAAATTGAACTTAAAAGTTTGAAGGGAGCTACAGATTTGCAGATTGGGAATTTATTTATTTGTGCACCTTCAACAGAGATGTACATCTCCAGTTAAAGAAGGCATATACAGTTTACTATTACAAGATTCTGTAATACAAAATAAATTACAAGAAAAAAATTAGAATACAAATTTACAACTTCATATGTTTGAGGCAAGGCATCCGGCTGTTAAAAAAATGACAAATCTTCGGAATTCCAAAAGATCTGTCATTTAGGTCCTCGATGCCACCTCATTCTTTCAATAACATTTTTTTAACGATACAAAGAAAAGAAAAAAAAGAGACAACTATAAAGTAACAACTACATCAAGAAAGAATTAACTATGATTCAAAAGCAACTACAAATAAGTGTAAAATATGGAACACAAAGGAGAATACAAAGTTTTGGTTGCTTGTATTTAAGGAAAGGCATCCTGTTAGTCGAAAGATGGCATATCTTCGGAACTCCAGGAGGTCTCCCATTCTGGCCCGGGCAGCCACCTTACGCTTTCTGTAACAAAACTTAGACTAAGAAAAAGAGAGAAGAAGAAATAGAATGACAACAGCAAACAAAACTGACTATGATTTAAAATTATCTACACATATTGTGCTATTATATAAAACAGTGACTTGCTTAAAATTAACTTTGTTATACTAGATATCATGAGCCAATATTTTTTTCAATAATTTTGTGTATATTGAAAATGTTAAACTGAAATCTAGATCTCGACATTTGTTTAATAAATTATTGTACATTAAACAGACTCTGAGGAGTGGTGAAGATTTGTGTTTATCTGTTCTTGGAATTGCACATGATAATAAATCTCTGGAACGAAGATTACATTTTCTGATGTTAAAATTGATTCTATATAGGAATGTTGCGTTATCAAGAATACCATTTACAGTTTTGTATAGTTATATCTGATCGGATATTTCCCGTCTGCTTTTCAGTGTAATGTAATTAAATTCACACAACAGTTGTTTATAAGGTATTTTTGATCTGTAAGGCGATACATGATATTTTTTATAATAAAGAAATCGCAAAAACCTTTACTGAATTTGTTCTATTCTCTTTTGTTGTGATTGATATCTGGGTGACCAAATCGCTAATACGTATTCCAGTTTACTTATAATACACTAATACAATATATATTATTAAAACATTTAGCATTTCTGATTATAAATCCTAGTTTTTTTTATAAGCATCGTTAACTATCTGCGAAATATGATTTTCAAATGACATATTAGAGTCAATACAAACACCAAGATCCTTAATAGAGCACACCTGTTCAGGTTTTTCATTATTTATAGAATACCTATAGTGTTGAGTGAATTTAGCCCTAGAGAAAATCATGGCAAAGCATTTTTAATATCGATATTCAGGTAATTACTTAAGCCCCAGTCACGTAGTTCATTTACATCTATTTGCAGTTTTATAGGATCTTCTGAGTTTACAATTTCCTTATATAATTTTACATCATCTGCGTACATTAGACACTTAGAATATTTAATTTTGTTTGGGAGATCATTAATGTACATAATGAAAAACAAAGGCCCTAGATTGGAGCCCTGGGGTACTCCTGAATGAAGATTATACTTGAAAGATATTGACTGATTGTATGTAACATACTGTTTTCTATTATTAAGATAAGATGAGAAAAGCCTCAATAGTTGAGAAGATAATCTAAATTTTGATAATTTCTCGAATAATATGCAATGCTTAACATTATCAAATGCCTTAGTAAAATCCACATATATTGCATGAACATCGATATTTTCATGAAATCCATTATAAATGTCCTGTACAAAATTAATTAGATTTGTTTTAGTTGATCTGTGTGGGAAAAATCCATGTTGATATTCAGTTATGTAACTCAACATGGTTGAAAACTCTATTATAAAGAATTTGTTCAAAAACTTTTGCTGGTGCACACAAAATAGCGATAGGTATGTAGTTTTCTATTTTTGTTTTATCGCCACGTGTTACCTTCCAAAGACTTGGAAAAGTTACAATGCTTAGCATCAAATTGTATATCGTACATAATGGAAACATGAGGATTTCTGAATATGCTTTCAAAGCGTAGGGTGGGATTCCATCCGGGCCACAAGTTTTCTTTGGTTTTAATTTCTTAACTGCATCTTCATATTCACTATTTGTAGTTCTGTTAACGTCAAGAGTGTAATTTACGTTTAAATTTCCCGTTTCATTTATCTTACGTGAAGTCGGAAAAGTTGCGTACATTGATCCATATTATCGTGCAAACCCATCTGCAATATTTTTACTAGTTTGTAATACTCTATTTTCTAGTGTAAATACATGGCTTATAGAATAGTTTTTACCTCTTTTATTTTGCACAAAACTCCAAAAGCATGCTGCGTTATTTTTAACACCTTCTTCTATTTCTTTCACATAAGTACTCTAAGCTTTCCGTATTATTATTTTGGTTGTTTTTCAAAGTTGCTTATACTTTAACTCATTTTCTTTGAAATATTTCATTAGTTTTCTGTGATATTCTTTTTCTTTTAGTTGAGTAATAATTTCTTTGGTAAACCAAGTAAATTTATTATTTGTGTAGAGCCTCTTTAGTGGTATAGCTGCACTAAATACAAAATTCACCCTATCGTAGAAAATATTAATTGCTTCTTCAATAATGTTACAATTTTTTAAAGATCAATCAGAATCGCGAAGCATTACATATAATTGATCAAAATTCGCTTTACAAAAATTATAATTTATAGTAGTATTCTGTTTTACGCTAGATTGATCTACTTTTGTGTTTACATTCATGATTAAAGCAGGGTGATGATAATTGAAACAAGAGGCATTTCAACCCTATTGACTAAAATATTATGTACAATAGTTAAAACTAAGTCTACGGTTTTGCCGTTACTATTTTTTATATTATTGGTAGACTGTAAATTATAAAGACTTAAGAAGTTTGCTAAAGCCCTGGAGGATACACTACCTTCTAATAGATTAAATTGAGAGTCATCAATTAATGGCAAATTGAAATCACTAGTTATTATTACATTGTGATTTTGAAATTCTTCATTTTTTTTTCAAATAATTTATAAAACGAAAGATATTTATCTATAGAAGACGATGGTGTGAAGTACACTGTAAAAATATAATATGTGCTATCATTTAATTTTACTTTTACACATACAACCTCTAAATTGCCATCATCCTTGATATTACTGGAAGTATAGTCACTTTTTATTATAATCAGTACGCTTCCCCTTTTCTTATTATCTGAACCATCACAACGATACACATTTTTAATTATTACCAAAAGGTTCACTATCGCAAATATCAGCTTGTAAGAAAGTTTCCGTAATAATTAATATGTCATAGTTGTTTGAAATATTATTTACATAAAATTCTTCTGTTTTGGTATTTAGCCCTCTTATATTTTGATAAAAAATTCTAACATTACTAGCGTCTAACATGTACATTAGAAAAGCTTAATGCATAATTATATCAAGTTATCAATACCTTCAAGTGT
>JAGDQP010064800.1:0-11515 GCA_022664845.1 Lepisma saccharinum | reverse complement strand
TTTATGAAAAGTGTCATTATACATATTGACAAAACATGTGTATGTATTATTTTTTTCAAACCCATTGCAGCAAAAGTATAAAACAATACTGGAATAGTATGTATTGTGAACTACATGTTTATTTTGAAATATATAATTGATGGCGAAATATTTACAAAATAACCTCCTGATGATTATTAAACTGCTGGGTTACAAAAGCAGTTTCTTGCCAGCATGAAATAAAATAATTTAAAATATGTTTTTCAACCCTTTTTCAGAAAGAAAAAATTGTTTCGGAAATAATGAAAAGATTTTTAAAAATATATCAAAAATATTTCATGAGATGTGAGTACATCTGATTGAATATAAAAAATACATATACATACAATTAACATAATTACAGTATCTGACAACCTATGAACAGTGTTAGCAGTAATATTGCAAATTGATTACATCACATGTAAATCATTTCATTTCTTTATAATATGTTTATTTTTTTGTGTGTGTTTAAACCTAATTTATCGCGCTGTGACAAAAAATATAGTAATTTCTGCAGTTAGTCATTATGCGAATACATTCTCTTTGTTTTGTTTTCCATTTTCGAAGTCCAGAAGGAATGAAACGAATCATGATTTCGTCGTTCTGAAACAGTCCTCATCAATATGTGCACGCACACAAATTTGGCCTAATGTAGACACAATATGTTGTTAAAACTGAATAATTGTGAGTAGTTCAAAAGCTTATAATGATTACATGGCTTAAGTATATAACAAAGCACGCGTTGTTAAAATTGTAAATAACTGCAAACTTAATTTTTACATTTAAATGCGAAGCTATTTCTGTACATCCAAATTCAATGGATAATTTTTTTAAATTGATGATCATACCAATTAGTATTCGTTGTATCTGGAGGAATCAAACTGAATTAACTTTGGGTTATCTATCGTATTAATAACTAGCTTATATACTCCCCTCTTGGTACAAGGTCAATATAATACTTTGATAAAATTGACCACTGAGAACGTTTTAAAATCGCTTAGGAACACTGAAAACCGCGGTGTCCGGAGTACCTCTATTGACCATCCCAGTATCTAAAGCATATCCATGCAAATTTTAGCGTAAATCAATATACGCGTATAGGTTTGTGTAAGTACCAGAAAGACAAGCTTTCAAGTAGAAATGAAAGTTCGTATGTCTATCTGTCTGTTATTTATACAAATCTACACGTTTGCATTGATTTAGACCAAATTTTGCATATACAGATGCTTATCAGAATAATGGAAACACCTGAACGAAAGTGCAACTTACCAGATTAATATGGTGTCGGGCCACCTTTCGCCTTCAGAACAGCCTTGATGCGACGTGGGATGGAGGCATGGAGGTCGTGAATGGTAGCAAGTGGAATATTACACCATTCCTCGTGCAGGGCATCAGCCAGTTCCGTGAGAGAGGATGGAGGTGGAAATCGTCGCCGGAGTCGTGTTTCCAAGATGGACCACAGATGTTCAATTATGTTGAGATCTGGGGATTGGGCGGGCCAGGGGAGGTGTTGAACTTCATCCCGATGTTCCTCAAAGCACGCTGCAACAACTCCAGCTGTGTGAATGGGTGCATTATCATCCTGGAATATGGCGTCATTGTCCGGGAACAACATCCGGACCATAGGATGCAAGTGGTCTCCTAAAATTGCGACATAATCGTTGGCAGTGATGCGTCCGCAAAGTGTGACCACAGGACCCAATGAAAACCATGATATTGCGGCCCACAGCATCACCGTGCCGCCGCCATGTTTCACAGTTGGGCGGAGACACTGCAGATCATACGCTTCCTTGGGCGTTCTCCACACATAAACACGGCCCGTGGTTTGGAATAGGGTGAATGGTGACTCATCCGACCATACCACACGTTTCCAGTCGTCAACGGTCCAAGTTGCATGGTCGCGGCACCATTTGCGGCGTGCTAAAGCGTTCTGGTCCCTGATGAGAGGTTTGGCCCGTGCAACACGACCCCGTAAGTTCATGTCATGTAATTCGCGGCGGACTGTGATTGTCGAAATAGGTTGGGGGAGGTGCTGATTGAGTTCCTCCGTCACTTGCGCCGCAGTGGCACGACGGTTCCGCGTGACAATGCGCTTTAATACCCGGCGTGCCCTGTCACTGATGCTTTTCTTCCGCCCACTGTTCCGCTTCCCCGATGTGGTTTTCCCGTGTGTTGTGTAGGCCGTCATCACCTTCGACACTGTCCCTGGCGACACACCTAACACACTAACCACTGCCGTCACACTCACTCCACATAACCGCGCACCAACAATTTGCCCTCTTTGAAACTCTGAGAGGTCTCCCATTTTACACTACCTCCGTCTGCTGCAGCCACTGCACACTCCTGTTCCACGACGCCAGACGTAGTATGGACACCGACCTAACACACCACCACCAGCAGTCCGGCGCTGCGGTCGCCACGACACCACTGCCAACCCATACATCTGACGTGTTGCCAACTACAGGTGTTTCCATTATTCTGATAAGCATCTGTATATGCATTAGGTACTGGAATAGGTGATGGAGGTACCCTGAGTACCGCAGTAGTCAGTATTGCCAACCACGTTGCTTTTTAAAAATATTTCAAATTACTTCCATACAGTTGTACGCATGCGCACCAAATTTGTCATGCAAATTATTCGACACCATAGAAGAAAATACTGCATAACCCCCCACTGTCAAACAGCTCCAGTTGTTTGTGTTGCCAACATATTTTCATATCTACCAAATACATTTGACCTCGCAAAACAAGGTAATCCTTCAGTTAAGGAAACACGATCTGCTGATCACCATCTGAAATTCAACTTAATTTAAGTAGAAAATTGCTATTTCTCCAACATACCGGTAGAATAACAATGGGATTTTCAGGTCCGACCACAATTCAAACAATTGTGCGCTACGATTCTACCAACGATCCCTGAGGATCCAAGGGTTTCCTGATAGCATAGCAACCACCATCATAGCCTTAGTAGTCCCTTAGTTGAAATTATCCGATGGCCAATCGGGCGGACAAACGTGATCTGTGCGGGTTTCACCCAGAACCGTAACTTAGAATTTTTCCTGGGGGGAAGGGGTAGGCATTAATATTTGGGCCCTTAGAAAGAAGTTGTTTTTCTAATTCTAAAGCGAAAACTTCATCTCTTTGTTCTTCTTTGTGATAGTACAAATTCGCTATTCAGTTTGGATCACCTCTTTATCGAATGTTATACCACAACAGTATTTTAGAAACTTTGTCGCTTTGTTGAGATTAAGACGAGACTTATGCGAAGTAATATCTTCTTTTGAGCCTCTCACACGAATGTACTACTATCAATACAATTCAAATAACAGAATAATATAGTTTACACTTTAACGTATGTTCGTAACAAGTACCCCAGCTATTATTTTTGTGGGGATAAAACAGGCATTTATGACTTCTGTGTTTACATTTATTACAAGTTAAACTCTGGGTCCATATTTGACACGATTAAAACTTTAATAAACATGTTTATTACTTGTGGGGGTCCAGTTGGGAACTTTACTGAAGTAGGGCCCATATTACGTTTATACTTCATCGTAGCAAATATATGGTTCAGATGATGGGGCAGCAGGGGCCCCTAAAATGATTTTCAGTTCTATTCGAAATGGTATGATGGGCCCGTTTCATCCTTGACAAATTAATTCAGGGGACAATATTGACAAATCTCAAAGCTTTAAGAAATACCTATTATAGGTAGGAGCTCTTATAGTAGAAGTTTTTACTGAAATGGGCAAAGGTCTCATTTTTGTTTTATTTCCCTTTTTGTTCTGTTTTGTTTGTGTAATATGGTGAATCTGTTTGATGCTACATGTATAATTTCATGTTCATATAGTATATGGAGTAAGAAAATTTTGTTTTAAATTGGGCCCACCTCGAACAGCGGGGAGCTTCCCTGGGGGAGCAGTTGCCCCCCCCCCTGCTCCCGCAAGTTACGGCCCTGGTTTCACCTCGTCTGGTGCACACCTTTTCATCGACACTTCAACCACTTCCATTGCCCTAGTACTTCCTAAGTTGCAATGTGTTGACGGACGGCTAGACAGACATGATATATGCGTTTTTGATCTCGTCTTGTCGAGATCTTTCGAACGACAGCTCAACTACCTATGGAAAACCCCATTAATATATTTCTAACGCCAACTTCTTTTCCTTCAGTTTAGTAATTAGCTACAACATAGAACAGTTTTAAAAAAAATCTAAAGAAAACTTGATATCTTATGATGTTTTCTGCTCCCCCTGAGCAATGCACTTTAGTAAACTTAGAACGGTTTGAAATTCGGAATTTTACTTGTATCAGGTCACCACCAGCTAATAACAGAGGTTCTGTCGTCTGCTTTAACAATTACTTTTACGTGATTGGATCTTGGTTTGTTAAGGGTAAACCATAAGCCCAATTTGCAAATAAAAATTAGTATATTATTAATTTTAATTAATATTAACAATATTTCTAATATTTCTGTCCCTTAGGTCGTCATTGTAGCTGCCTTGGCTCTCGTCGTTGGTGCACAAGCTGTAGGGCTCATTGGTGAGTAGAAATGACCTTACATAACGATGAAAACAGTGGCAATAAGACGCTCACACAATCTTCACAAAATATGAACAGTTAAGATTATTGTGAGCTGGCAGCCTACAGAGCTAGCATTATCCTCCTATATCTCCTCCTCCTCCTGCTATAGTTCTTTCCTCACATGAAATACTGTACTGAAGTTGGGTCCGAACGGAGTTCCGGCAGAAGTAATGTCCAGCCTCGAATGTACCGTAATAAATTCACAAAGGTACAGACGCAATAATTTCGAAAGTGTTTTCGAAATATATTTTGACAATAAGTTTAATCAGAATTGTTAATAGCATCATGATCTTGTTTACAAGTAACAATTTATATTAACTATACAATATTTTGTTCAGCACGTATTTTGCCTTTTTATGAATTAGTGGTATATAATTGCAAAGTTTCACCTAAAATATGTTTCCAATTTCAGTACTGGTGAATCCGCAATACTGTCCGAAAACCTGACGAGCTCAAATTTTCAAAGAAGAAAATTCATAATTATCGAAAGCCCATACAACAAGTGACGGTTCTTTTAATTTTCTATTTACTTCATTGTTAAAATTGCTTGATTGCCGTATTGAATATACAAACCTATTACACTGAAACTGTTTGAATAATAAATAGGATAACAAACCAATAATTGGTACGGAAGGAATTCTAAACTACGTAGATAAGAGCTCTACTCTTAGAAAGGTTATTCAGATTTGAACTTATTAACGGCTTAGTGCACCTCAGTACCATGGATGGGAACACTGCGAGAAAAAAAACCAGTGTCCTGTCCAACATGTCAAAAATAAAAAGGAAACATAGTTCGATGTTGTTTGTTGCTTAGAATGGTAAGATTTCATATTTTTAAGGTTTGGCAGTCCTCTCTCCATGTTAAATTGGTAAGAAATAAGATCTTATTTTAAAAAATAATCAGGAAATATTACTTGTCCTTTAGACTACCCATAACGGTCTTTCAGATTAGAAATTAAATGTTTATACTATTAAATTAACAGGTATATTTTAAAAAAATATATATAAATTCCGTTAATTTGTTTCTCTTTTCTAGGTGGTGCCACTGGAGTGAGCAGCGTTCAACGCACGAATCAACATCTCCCAGGATATCCTGTGATTGGTTATGGACTTGGTCTTCGAGGAGGCTACGGTCTTGGAGGTTATGGACTTGGTCTTCGAGGAGGCTACGGTCTTGCAGGTTATGGACTTGGTCTTCGAGGAGGCTACGGTCTTGGAGGTTATGGGCTTGGAATCTGGGGTTAGTGCCAAGAGTTCGCGATGATTAATACAAGTTTAGCTGAAATATAGTTAAGTTCCAACATTTATCACCAATAAAGCATTTTCAATAATATATTCTTTCATTTTATCCTATTTATGTAAGTAGTGACATCATATATCTCCTTTGTAATGACGACGGCCAGAAAGGACAGGTGCCTATCACGCTGGTTTTTGGTCCGAAAGAGTTTCGGGCTCTTTTATTTATATATTAGTTAAAAATGTAATGATAAATAAAAAGAGAAAGTATTTATTTTTTTTAAAAAAAAGACATACTTTTCTTTAAAATTTCGTACTAAAAATTAAAAGAAATAATTTTGTTTATCCATAACTAGAAAGAGAAGCATGAAGCGCGCTAATTGAAGAATTTATAAAGTGACTGTATAAGAGTGCGCCACATGATTTTCTTTTCCGTCATGCATAAACAATTTTTTTAAACCTTTTAGTACGGTACGAATTGTTTAAGAAAAGTATGCCTTTAGAAAGTGTTTTTAATATCTGTTATCGCGTTATTTCAGTGTTCGGAAATTTTATCTCACGCTAATGTTCTGTGACTGAAATTCTACAGTGTTCTGCATCCAGCCAAACACAAGATCGTTGCAGGTTAGTATTTATTTTAGCATAAAGAAGTTCATGTTAAAAAATTTTAACTTTTCTTTTGAAATGCAAAAATATATATAAACATATGAAAGCAACAATGGAATATTGTATTGTCACCCGACTTACCTCGCTGTGCAAAATTTCATCATTACATGACATCGGGAAATGAGTTAAATTAAAAGCCTGAATTGCAAAACATAACAAGTCTATTTTTTTCGTATTTGGATTGTTTCTGTTCGTCGGTATCTATGTTACAAGGGCTATCCACTTGCATAAATATTACATCCTAATCCCACCACAGAAACCAATTTCAGCTGAATTGGACAATATACCCAGACCTTGGACTGTTTTTTTGTTCCTCCTGAAAAAATACCCCGGTGGACTTAGGATGTTCTGCAATTTAGGTCTTCAATTAAGATTACAAAGATTTGAGGAACCACGAACCATTGTGAACTAAAGAAAAGTCTGTAAAAAAGGAAATAAGTTCAAAGTGTTTATTTAATACATGATATAAGGAAACTGAAATTTGAATTAGACGAGTTCAAGATAAATTGATTTTCTAACACTATTTAACACAGCAAAATAACACACACGAGAGACAAAGAGAGAGAGGGGGGGGAGTTGAGAGCTAGCTAACCTTCTTCACTATCCGACATTCGTGAGGTAGGAGTGTCCAAACTGTCGTTGTAGTTAATAATGCAGGATTTTACTGCATTGAAATCAAGTCTTTGGTACTCAAAACACCACACAACCGCTCCCACGTGAGCATAACAATCGACCACTTGTGCACCAACTTTGTATTGACAGTACCATGAACAAATGTACGACGAATTACAGGAATTTTGAATTTGAATTTAATTTTTAAGGCCTTTAGGCAACGTTGGCTTAAATCGGTTGGATGATGATTGGTGGAATATATAAAGGTGGGAAGAAATTGGAGAATACCGAGAAAACTCACACACGTTATGTATGCCCACCACAAAGAGCTTAGTTTGAGCCGACGTCTTCAAGCTCCAGAAATGAGCGCCATTTTGTTTAATTTTCTGTTTTATTGACTATAAGTCAGATACATTAGGAGTGCTCATACATATCTTTGTAGCAGCTTACACATTAATAACTCTATAATACAGAACAATAATTCATATACTTGTTACATAATTAACTCCTCCTTTTATTTATTAGATAACTATATTAAAATCTTTTCATCTAAACTTTTCAAAAAATTTGCAAACAACACTTTTCCATTGCAAGCATGTAATAATTTCCACTTTCTTGTTCTCAAAAAGTCTAAATAATCTTCTTCTCATAATTCAGTATCACTACTAAAGAGGTAACACACCGTATGTGCAATCAAACATGTAACTGTGTTGCGTTTTGTTTTCGGATACCACGCATAGTCTGGCCACAAAAGAAAGTGATAAGTAAAATAACATATTGGTTTACGGCATATTATACTTAACATTGCCTGGCAGCGTTGCCAAATTTTAATCTATCGTCGGACATTCCGTTAATCTATGTCGCAACGTGTCTTCCTGAGTACATTTTACACATTGCGCACTATTACATCTTTTGATATCATACATTCGTTTTTGTGTAGGAACTACATCATGTACCTCAGTATACTCTAGGCTTTTGACTTTATGGGACAAAAAACGACGGTGGATATTTCTTCAGATTAAGGGTTAGTTTTTTATTTGGATTCTTTTGTATTACTCTGACGTCACATATTTTAACTCTTGTGTTAATGAAATCTTTATACATCAATTTTGGCCTAAAATAACGTTGCTGATCCATATCAGACAGATAACTACATTCATTTATTATAATACTAGTAACTTCAGACCTTTGTTGATATTATTTAGAATTTGGTGGGTTGGGGCTGGTAATGAGGGTGCCCAACAGTGTAACCATTGACTCGTAAGAGTTCCTTCCATAAAAAAACAGTTTTTAATTGTATGTCAGGAATATTACTTTACAGTTAACTGTCATATCAATCAGTTGAAGGCCACCTTGATCATACAAATGTAGCACCTCTCTAGGTACTCGGAAAAATTATCCTTCTCATATAAACCAACCAATAATGGATTGTATTTTTTTCCATATATATTCGGCAGCGGGAAAATTTTACTGGCGTACTATTGCTTTGCACAAATGTAACTATTAACATACCAAATGCTGCAAGGTTAAATCTCGTTTTTGCTGCATGCATTGTGATCTAATTACATTACAAATTGCAGACCATACTGCTTTTTGCTGTTCCGTTGTATCGGCAAAATAGACACCTAGTATTTTCAATTGTGTTGCTCTTTCATATTTCGCCAGCATATTATTATTATTAACTTTAGCAGGATCCCACCCATTAAAGGCTAAACATTTTGATTTTTCAAAATTGATGTTAGCTCCACTGGTTCTACAATACGTTGAGAGGGTATCTTGTATGAATTCTAGTTGCTTGTAGGACATACAACCTATTGTTACATCATCCACAAAACAAAACACATTGATATTTTGGAAATCATGAACGAGTGGGTATTTATAACTTAATAACGTGTTAATTAACGGTGCTATAAAATCAAGCAACATCGAGTGATTACAACCTTGTTTTACAGAAGTTCCTATAGCAATTGGTGGAGATAAGTGACCATTAATTTGTGATTGTGACGTGGACTTACAATACCTCATTTTTATTATTTGAATCAAATGATCGTCAATATTTATCGCTCGTAACACTGCGTACAAATAGAAATGTTCTAGCACATCGAAAGCTCTAGCAAAATCTATGGAAATAATAATATAATAACTCTATATCAGTTAAAATTCAACTACATTTCTTTATGTCGAATTTCCGACTCTGAAACCAAGGGATAGAAGTAACATTAACGAATAAAAGCGTTCAAGACACTCTTTGAATGATAGAACCCGGAATACGTTAAGGTCCAAGGTTTCTTTGCTTAAAATATGACAGTTTTGTGTTACGTGTATTTCGGGTTATATATAAAAGATTACTTCTTACTTACTTCTGTTGGTCATCTCTCACTTGTATCGCTTGGCTTCTGGAGGAAACACATAAGTCTTACTTGTTCCACCTTTTATAAATCTATTCAGTATAGTATGCTGGGATTTACTCCATATATCAAAGTCAAACTTCTACCTTGCTTTTGAAATCATAAGTCAAATCTAATATTACTCAAGACCTGCACACAAAATATATGCTCAAATTGACTGTGACATTGTGCAAATTTGTACACAAGTACTCTTGTAGTGAAAATATAGCAATAATATACTGATGCACATCCTGTAGTTATATCCTTTTCCTCTTGTCCGCATTTTTTCCCGATCAAGTGGAACCAAAGTATTAATTAAATATGTAAACGAAACGAAAGTAAATGGTATACGCATCTTAGCATAAGTCATACGCTAATGTGTAAAATTAGTCAGAGGGTACATGGCGTAACACGCTGACAGTATCGAGTTTAATGCCTGACTTAACAACACATTTGTTACGGTCTATGTAACTAAGTAGTCAGTGTGTGACACTCTCATTCTCCAGGTTATTGGTTCGATTCACTGCCTGGATTT
Organism: Lepisma saccharinum; assembly: GCA_022664845.1. Taxonomy (NCBI): domain Eukaryota; kingdom Metazoa; phylum Arthropoda; class Insecta; order Zygentoma; family Lepismatidae; genus Lepisma; species Lepisma saccharinum. Next base: position 1,479 of record JAGDQP010064800.1, on the reverse strand, counting down.
CAAATTATTTTCTTGAAGGAATTAAGCACTATAAGTGATATTCCCGATTGCCACTGAATGAGATTTATTCCATAAAGGGAGAAAAATGGAAGACAGAGAGAGGAGGCAGTGGGGAAAACGCAGACTGTGTATCCTGAAGCGTTAAAATTCCATTTATTTCCATGTCTTCCACTATTTTCCTTTACGTCTTTCTTTCCGTTCTCCTATCTTTTTATGCTCTTTGCTCGCCTTCTTCCATGCTTTTCGCTCTCTCTTTCTCCCTACCGCCATCTGTGTGTGTTTTAACAAGACAAATTTTACTCAAATGCAAAATGACGATTCCTGCATGATGTCAATATTATTATTTTCCTTTACTTTGATTTAATTCCTATCTCTTAGAACTTAATGTGAAAGTAATTTCTGTCTATCTATCTCATGGTTCTCTAAAATGATGCTAACGGGCTCAAACTTTAGTCATCCAAAGAGAGGAATATCCTGGCAAGTCATGTTTTCGCGCATATTTGTACTTTCATGTTGGTTGTCTAACTATTAGAAGTACAGTGAAATATTTCTCGTGGAGGAAAGAACTTTTATTTCTTATAAATCCAACTTCCATTTACTTTTGTACGTGGCTGTACATAAGCGCTATATATGGTGAACGTCGGACGTGTGCGTATCCATAGCAATTGTGAAAATAGCAAGAGGCTGAAATGAAAGAATTAAATTTAAGTTATCATCATTGTATATAGATTAAGAAGGAAAAATTAAATCAAAATTTCTGTCGAGATGTTTATGGTTAACAAATGCAACTTATATGGCGGGCCGGAAAGGCAGAGGCTGCGGGCCGTAGGTTGGGTATCATTGAGATTAATGAACAGAAATAGAGCTCTTAAATTAAACGTTAAAAAAATAATTCGAGATTATTTGGAAATTTTATCACGCAACAAGTACAAGCAGTAGGTAACTGTTGATGTAATCATTTTCTCACGCCGTGTTTCTTTCTGTACTGTCGCAGCCTATTATTTGCGATGAATTACAAACTACGTGTGTGTGACATATGTTACCATTGCCACGGATTTCAATAAAGCGGGAAAGCGAAGAAAAAGGGCTGAGTGGAATGAATTAGATAAATTAAAAGAAAAAGTAGAAAGCATGATCAAATCTTTCCAATTTGAAGATCAACTAACTGGCTTCACGGAATCATTAGATTATAGTCAAAAACTGTGCACTAAAAGTGCTTTAAATATCGTTAAAGTTACAAGGAATACAAGAATTAGCTTTCTAGGTTGACAGGAATGAGGGAGCGTATTCGATAAATGATTCCTCTGTTAATCATAGGAACTTTATCGAAGTAATTAAGTGAAGTAGGCAACCTGATTCCATGTTGAAGGTGCATTTTGATCAATTCATTTTTGGCAGCACAATGAGGGTGGAGGGCCTGAAATGGAAGAACGGCTAGTAAATTGAGTAAAGGACGAGGTTTTCTTCTGACATTTTTAG
>JAGDQP010064799.1:0-10305 GCA_022664845.1 Lepisma saccharinum | reverse complement strand
ATTTTGAACTAAAGAAAATAATGTAAAAAAATATCTCAAATGGATAGATTCTTTTCATAGCTCACTCTAGTTTGGTGGTCATTTAAATAGACCACATAATATAGGGTTTATATTAAGTCGAGCGCAAAGTTATGTATAATCTTTTAAATAGAATCCAATCTAATAATATCTCTCCCAAAGCTTATGGGCTGCGATTGTTCCTCTCAACAACTGATTGAAGATTTGAACTATTTTCTTTCGTTGTGGAGATCACAGAAAGATGTTTCTGATTGACAACTAGCCATATTTCAATGTGCAAATTATATTTATTTTACAGGGGGCGATGAAATATTGTTGACAAGAAAACTACTAAAATTATACATTAAACTTGGGTCCACATGCAGACTCACATGTGAATTCCCCCCTCATCCCCCGGTTAATTCGCACACTGAGCATAAAACTTGAACAATGATTGACAACTAGGCATAAAATTGGAACACATTCCACTGAACATTGGTTTACTCCACGTAGTAAATCTTGCTGCCAAGAGATGGCAGGACATGTCTTGTTCGTGTGGAATGAACCTGTTGGATATAAACCTTGTAACACCATAACGTGCCTACACGTTCTTCGTACAACCTTTGCTGATTGCTTTTCCTATCATGCCTTTCTTTTCACCTTTTTGCTATCAGGTGTCCGTGTCTAACTCAACAACATCTGTGGAGAGACTTAAGTTCTGAATTTCTTACTTCAAGGAGAAGATATTACTTAATTTGTTCATTTTGTCTGAAGAAGCTTCAATCTATTTTTCATTGGATTACACAATTATTTTATGAGCTCATAAATGGTGTTATAGAAGCCAGGAAGGAAGTTAAAGTATATAATTTGTCTCAGTCACAGCATAGCTGTCCAGAATTCTGAAATTTAATATATATAATCATGATTTTCACTTTTCTGACTAAAACCGACAGGTCCTTCAAGGCAAGCTAAGCTCTGCCCATTCCCCCCGATCTTGTTCTTTAGTTTCTATCTCAGCATAAATTTATTTCCTTAATGCTGTCAAGGAGTTGGATTTGTCTTCTTCCTCTCTTTTAATAATCCAAAATTTAATTGAATGCACCAGAATACAATCTATGCACAGCCAATGTACGTACTGACCAGCTTATTGTCTCCAGTATGGTTCGTCTCGTCAGCATTACATTTCGCATCTTCGGTATCCAGCTGATTTTTTGCATTCTTCATATACACATTTCAAAGACTTCCAATTGTCTTTTGTAGAGTCCACGTATTTGCTCCATAAACACAATACTCCATTCAAAACTTTTAATTAATCTCTCGATGGTCTTCAGAAGAGATTATTTTCCCCAGTGAACACCTGTTTCACCATTGCTATGCTCGCCTTTGTCTCTTTTTCACATTTTATGTCTTCACTTAAGTTTTGTTCTTTGAAATATTTGAAGCTACCTATTCTCCTTTTTGTTTCTTCTACTTCCAATCTTAATGTTTGTATTGTTCGATTTGTTCCAATTACCACCCATTTCGTTTTATTTCCGTTTATTTTCATTCCGTGTTCTTCACATCTTATTTTTGAAATTGTCTTAATATCTTGTTAAGTCTAATTCTCTGCAAAAAGAACGCTATCATACGCAAAATCCGCAAATCTAATGCATTTCTGTTTTCTTCCCCGGACCGTAACTTCTTATTCCCTTTCGAAGTGGGCGAGAGTACCCTCTTCTAAATGAAGTGGGCGAGAGTCACCATCTATGTCTCACTCCTCAACCTATTGCCGTTCGTTCTGGTAAGTTGTTTTCCACTTTTACTCTCATTCTCTGACTTAGATACAAGTTCCTTCTTCGATCTTTCCATTCCACACCTGCATTCTGTAATATTTTCATAAAGATTTTCCAGTTGTCCCGGTCGAATGCCTTTTCCAAATCAACAAATGCTACGTGTACTTCCTTTGCCTTTCTCTATGTATCTCTGTCTAATTCTTCTTAACAAAGCAATAACTTCCCTTGTCTATTTTCGAAATCCAAAACTGTTCCTTCTCAATTTCTGCATTCAACCTATCGTATAATCTTAAGTTTAATATTTGTAGAAGAATCTTCGCTGAGCGCGCTATTAGGTTTATGGTTCAGTAATCTTCACCATGTTTTTTTGCTTGTATACCTTTTCTTCTCCAATGGAATCATTACTGTTTCTATAAAGTCGCTTGCCCATTCTTCTAAACCATAAATTTCGTTCCAGAGGCGCAGCATTTCTTTTTTCTTTCTTCCCCCATTTTTTATCAGTTCAATCGGAACAGCAACCCCACACCCAAAGCTTTACCATTTTTCATCTCACTAAGAGCCTTTTTAAATGCTTCTCTTAATATTTGTTTAACCCTTTTAGTTCTGCTTTTCATTCTATATTTAATGTGTGGACGTTTCATACATACATCTCTTCAATATACCTATCTGACTACTAATGGGGTTACAACTTTTTTCCTCCAATGACCACAAAGAGATAATACAAAGACATATTTATTTCTTATAGTATATTCATTTATTTATTCATGATTTCAGAGCGAATTGACCCAATAAAATGAAATTGTTTATCGTGTTCTCATTTGCATGTTGAGAACAGATGGAATTTTAAACTATATTTCAACGAATATCTTATTTCGGACATACGACGGTAATGTGACGTGTTTTCAACTATGTCATTGATTTCTCTTCATATCCGTCTTTCTGAGGTGACATATTATACTTACTTAGAAATAGAAATCTAATAGTTTTCATCGTCCATTTCTTGGCAATGAAGGCTACGTTTATTCTTATCCCAATAGGAAAAGCGCTCCACAGGCTGCTGAGCCGACGCGTCTGGATTTATGGTGACTGTCTTCAAGATAATACGAATGGCTTTACTTCAGATAGTCTTTGTTCCATTAAAGGAATAGTAAAAAAAATAGTCCTTTGAGGACGCCTCCATAGTATAGCGGATAGAATGACGAACTACAAACGACGGGTGCGGAAAGTTCCAGGTTCGAATCCCACTGCAGTCAGTTTGAAAATTTTCAAACAAATTAATATATCATCATGGAAGCAACGGACTAAGTATGTATACCAATAGACAACAACCATGATCTGTTGCGCCAACTGTAAAAGGTTGAACAGGTGGGCATAAAAACCGTTAAAAGAAGTTTCTGAAATACGTTTCATCGTCCACTTTTTGACGATGAACAATGATTTCAACTTGCTTCTCAACCACTATTCAACATCAAATAAACCGTTGTACAGGCGGACATTCTGGTGCAGATATAACGTTAAAATAACGTTTCGGTACTAACGTTTACTCCGCGTATTTTCAACGTTTGTGTGCCACTGGGGAGGGAGTAGCATATGTCGATTTGGAAAAGGCATTCGATCGAGTCAACTGGAAAATCTTTATGCGACGATTTAAGAATGCAGGTGTGGAATGGGAAGATCGAAGAATTTTAAGGAACTTATTTCTAAATCAGAGAATTAAGGTAAAAGTGGACGACGACTTATCAGAACGAACAACAATTGTTCGAGGAATGAGACAGGGATGTTGTTTCTCGCTCACTTTATATATTTCTAGAAGAGGCTGTAAAGAGATTTTTTGAAAGCGAAGAAGGAATTACATCGGGGAAGTTAAAGTCAAATGCGTATGATATTAAATTTGCGTATGATATGGTTCTTCTTGCAAAGAATGAGACATCACTTTGATATGGTGTCTTAATATTGGGATTCAGTTTAGTTTAATATTGAGATTCAATATGGTGAATTGTGATTGTATTGTAGTAAGCATCTTGTGATTAAACATATTCAATTATAAACCTTGTATTGTGCCACGTCACAAATAGAGAATGGACAACCAGTTTTTCTTAGGTTTGGACAATTTGTTTACATAAAAATAAATAGAGGACGGTTTATTTAAAGGAATCAATTTAAAGAAAAGATTTGATTTTATGGAGAATTAAAGTAAGTTGTATAGATAATGAATCTATTTAATTATATTGTATATTGTGTGGAACGCGAGAAAGAGTTTATTTCAGAAATTTAGCAAACATGAAGAATAATGCCATATGGTTGTAGAAAGCTATGTACTTAATCGTTGTAAAAGGTGATGTAAGATCACAATCAGTAAAGTTTTCGGAACTGGTTTTAAATTTCGTCTTTCTAGCTATATGCTATTATCTGTTTTTAATTCTGCCTACGTTATCGGATAGAGGCGTGGATTTGGCTGCAGTGCAGTAATGCCCTTTTAGCCTTGTCCATGTTAATTGTCCTGATTGAAGTTTTACGTAGAAAGGACAGTAGTCTCTACTGCAGCAGGGATTCTTGCAGATCTGGAACAGCGTGTATTTCTCTTCCGAGATAATATTAAAGATTCCAAAGGCGTTAGCCAAGAAAGGACATCATAGCTTTACCGACCAAACACATGTTAGTGAAAAACGAACCCCGAGATTAAAAGAAAATGGAGTCTCATCACAGTAAGATCCATAAAGGAAGCAGTTGACACTACACAGTTTGCAGAGCGGAAACCAATTGCGGTCTGTTCGTGGGTGGAGGATCCAGTGCACGGAGCCTGAGTTCAACGGCATCCTAGATATGCTCAATGGGGTTCATATCAGGGCTCCAGGGTGGCCATCTCATTCGTTGGACCTCCCCTGCATGCTCTTCGAACCATTCTCGGACGAAAATGGAGCGATGTGGCGACGCATTGTCATCTTGAAAGAGCACGAGATCGTCAGGGTGTTGAAAGGCCAAAAACAGGTGTAGATTACCTTCGAGCAACTGACGATACCGTGTACCATTCAACGTGTCTTCCAGAACAACCAGAGGGCCATTGCGTACCAGGAAAACGTGCCCCAGACCATGACTGATACTCCACCGTCCTGGACCACACCCTATTGACATACGGTATCCATCCCTTCACGAAGTCTGCGCCACACACGGTGCCTCCCATCGGTATGACACAGTTGATGCCGTGACTCGTCGAACCAGCTTACGTTACGCCACTGTAGCAGTGTTCATCCGAGGTGGTTGTTAGTAAATGCAAACTGGAGTGTCCAATGATGCGGGGTAAGTGGCACCCGTGTAGGACGACGGCTTCCATACCCGAGAGAACGCATGTTCCGACGGATTGTCCACTGGGAAACGTTTCTAGCGCGGCCAGTGTTGAATTCGGCCTTGATTTCTCGCACTGTCGCCCTCCTGTCTCTGTTGACCATTCGTCCCAGGTGTCGCCGGTCTCGGTCATTGAGGGCGGCTGGACGCCCGATACGGTGTCTGTTGTGACTGTGATGCCTTCATTCACCCATTCTCGGTACACCCTTGACAGTTGAACGTGTAAAGCCGAATTCCTGCACCACCGCCGAAATCGAATTTCCCATGCGTCGGGCACCCACCACCATACCCCGTTCGAATGGCTTCAACTCACGATGACGTTGCATTTCACATGAATCATTCAGACAGCTACCTCCCAGAAAGTCTCACACGCAACTGCATCCGTCGCTGAGGTTTGCATTGGGCGAACACATGTGGTGTCCACCCGCGAATCAGTGACCTGCTATCTATGAGTTTTGTTAATTCAGTGTTTAAGAGGGAATAGTTTCAACTTAACAAGATGTTAAGACAGCTGCAAAAAAGCCGTGAAGAACATAAAATGAAAATAAAATTAAATAAAACGAAAGGAATTGTAATTAGAACAAATCGAACCATAACAAACATCAAGACTCGAAGAGAAAAAAGTAGAACAGTTATTAGAAATGCATGTATTACAAATGAGGATATGAAATTGAAAAAAACAAAAAAACAACGAAAACAGACAGATACGATAACTGCAACGGCGGAACAGGAGATCACTAAGAAGAAGGATCTTTTCTGTAAATCTATGAACAAAGTTGAGGAAGAGATTAAAATGTTGCACGGAGTATTGTGGTGTATGGAGCTTAAGCGTGGACTCTACGTAAGAGTGACGAAAAAAATGGGAGCTCTGAATAAGGGAACAAGATAAAAAATGAAGATAATATCAGTTGGATACAGAAGATGCAAAATGAAGAAATGCTAAGAAGAGTAGGCAAAAGATGAACAATCCTTGAAACACTAAGGAAGAGAAAGAGAAACTGGTTAAGGCACTGTTTGTATAGAAATTGTATACTGGGGCTCATTTGAATGTGCGGTTGGGGTAAGAGAGGAAGAATACGAATTCAACTCTTATTATTAAGGAAGGACAATATTAAGGAAGATAAATCGTGTGTTGAGATAAAGAGGAACGTGTAAAACCAGGATGAATGGAAAGGGCCTATCGCTTTCGGTAGAACACTGATGATGATGTTGATGAATATAAACGAACCTACACTTATACAGCCTAACTTAAAGAATTTGAAGGGAAATATTAAAAATTATATTGAATCAAATAATAAAATTTGAATATAACGATAATGTTTACTCTAAACTTTAAACAGTGTTAAGACATTTTAGTCTTGTAAGCACATTTTAGTTGAAAATATAATTATTATGTGGACTCAACAAGACAAGGCATTAAAAGTGATATTGACGAATAAAATAAAAGTTTGAGGTAACAATTTATGTACATATAACCCGAAATATATACGACACAAAACTGGACACTGTGACGTCACTCGCATCCAGCGACATGCGCACATCCATGTACGATACATATGTGACCTCCCCACTTGATCATATAAACTCACCCTTTTGAAATTTCTCAATATTTATGTGTCTATATTTTTTTTGATGAAATTTAAGCTATATGTAAATGTTTGGGATATCTAATTAATTCAAGAATATGATCTAAATTATTATTTTGAACCATACGATACAAACCAAAGACTTTCTAATTACTCAGAAATACTATTCAAACGTTATATAAATCCTCTTTGGAAATCCATCTAATTTGTATATAATATTTATGTTCGGTGAAATGAACGTATACGGGTGATACCGAATAAAATCTATATAAGCAGCTGAAGCTGTATGTAGCAGCAGATATACTTGGACTTCTGAGCCGAGAGGTTCAGAAGCTCCTAATAAAAGATGCTAAAGAGAACCTTACTTTATTTTCTTGTTGTTCTGCCCCCTTTTACATACATCCCGTTTCCTTTAAACAGTAAGGCTCACCCCACATATACACTGTAGTAAAAATTTATGTATATTCCGGGTTGGTCAGTCCTTACTAATCAATCTTGCCTTTCAGGTTAAAACCAAATCCTACACCTATAGCCGGAGAAAGAATCAATTGTCTCATTAGTTATATATCTCATATATAATCATCTGTGGCTACTCGGGGATCATTGCATATATTGACGCCCAGCTTACGGGCACGAAATCTAAGTAGATTTGCGGCCTATTTTGAGACGTGGAAGTTCCAGTTCCAGGAGAATTTTGGAAGTCTATAGGGTAAGACGGATACCCGTATGATGGAGAGCGATAAAGAGAGTGACAAGAGTCCCGAACGAGTACCTGGGTTTGAGGCAATTGGCGAGATGGTACCCACCCGGAGGAGCAGCAGAATAAAGGAAAGATAGAAGGGAGCAGAGACCACTGAACATATGGTGGAAGGAGCACCAGAAACTGAAGTGGAGCACGAGAAAAAGAGGTTAGCAGCATTTTCTTGTTGCAGCAATTGTTACAGAAATTTAGTAGTATGGATCAAAAGATTTGCAGCCAGTATAAAAAATAGACAAAAAATTCAGTGACTTAAAACAGGGCCAGGATGAGAAATTCAATAAGTTAGATAAGAAGCTCAATGACCAGGACCAGAAACTCAACTACTTTAAACTGGACCAAGAACAGAAGCTTAATGAAATCGCATCTAATATTAACGCCACATTAAAAGAATATAGAAGAATGTAGATCAGGCTTCAACGTATTAAATCTTCAGACAAGTCAACTTGATGACCGACTCGTCACTCATATAAAGTACGCCGACAGTAGGTTTGCTGCGGTACAGAGTGATGTCAAACGATTTGAGAGGCAGATCCAAGCTAGTGTGAAAGAAAACATCAAATGTATGGAGGAGGCTGTAAGAGCTGACAGAGAGAAGGCCTTGAAGGAGATGCGACAAACCAAGAAGGAGGTAGAAACATGCGTGAAAGAAGATATTAGTAGCATCAAAGTATACATCAAGAAAAGGAAAGAGGAAATCGAACTAATAAAAGAGGGGGTTGATAAATTACGCCCCGAGCTCAAACGAGACATGAAAAACTACTATAGAGAGGCAATTACAAGGGAAGCACCTAAGCTACCCATTTTGACCGAAGAAGATGATGACCATGAACCCTACCCCAAGATGTATGATCACACCAATAATGACGGTTCAGAGGCGAGCTGTTTAATGATGTTCCCAAGGAGGGAGAGAGCAGACTTCGTGTAGAGGTTGATGAGTACTCTATAAGGACGTAAATCGTCCAGGGAAGTGAGAATCGAGAATTGATTCATGTCCTAAGGTAGAAGGTCAACGTACATGAACTAAGTACCTAGAAGAGTTAACGCATTTCCTTAGAATCGTAGGTGCAGGGGAAGAAGCTTATTACTACGTTTTTACTAGAGCAATGGCAGGCAGCGCAGAAAGCTGGTATCATCTGATCAAGAGTCAAATACGTAGCTATAGTGACTTCTGTTATAAATCTATGAAGAAGTATGCTAGCAAGTAGAGCATAGAGAGCCTTAAGAAGGAGGTAAAGTTACAACGCATTGATTGGCCAAATGTGAGGAGCTGTGAGCAGGAGATAGCTAACTTCATCACCAAACTAACCCGCATTGATCCGGAAGTAACGGAGGAAGAACTGTTTAGAGAAGCATCAAGCATGACTTGAAGAGATTATTAGCTTGTACTACTAGCAACACCACCGAAGAGCTTTTGGAATTCCTAGGAAGACAAGATGCCATTTGGGAAAGAGGAAGCAATGGATTCAAACCGATTAATAATATGAATGAACAACCCTACGAAAACCACAAAGGAATAGAACCAATTGAAGATACATCAGAAGATGGAACCAATATAATAGAAACAATAACCCTTCTCCTATGTAGCGGAGAATAAATAAAAAAAACTTACGGAAATCAGGACCGAGATTTCTACAACGAGATGGTCAATGATTGTGTCTCACAAGAAGAAATCATCCCATTGAGAAGCAGCCAGAGGGAGGATAAACAGAAGAAACAGCTACCCGGTAATTGGAGGTCTGAAGATATTTACATCCGACCCAAAGAAATCCAGAGTGCAGCAACCATGGGAAGTACACAGACGGAGTAATTGGGTGATTGGACTGAACATACCAGATTTTCCGCTATTGAATATGTTCATGTTGGCCAGGCAAAAATTGTCCAAAATATGTGTTGAAGTAGATGGCATTCTGGCAGTTGCATTAGTGGATGCGGTGGCTACTCCCTCATGAGTGAAACATTCTTTGAGAAGATCAGGAAAGAATATCCGTCAACAAAATTGGATACTATTAGTACTAAAAGGGTTAGCTGGAAACCAACAATGGCGGAGATAAAAGGAAGAATTTGTGTTCAAATTCAAATCACAGAAGACTTTAAACTAACCTTAGATCTGTTGATAATCAAGAACGTCACATTTAACGTCATTTTGGGAAGTAACTTCCTGGAGATGATCGAATATGTAAAGATCAAATATAAGAGACAAGGAATAATGGTTAAAACTACCATAGGAGAGGTCCAGTGCAAGTTAGCGGAAACACTAACATTACAATGAATAAAACAAATACTGGTGGCAACACTGGGGCTTTGGGAAAGTCAATTGCCCAAAGTATCCCGGTTCAGATTAAGAAAGAAGAACCACCGTTCCAAAGGACAGATTCAAAGAGGAAAAGAGAGAAAAAACATTATTCCAGTACAAAGGTGCAATAGAAAAGAAGAAAGGGAAACCACCGGAAGATGATGCTAAGAGGGAAGCTTTGATCGAGCCTATGGTCAAAATTATCTCTAACATGCCAGAGGTGGTTAATATGGAACTCAGTCATGTCATTGAGCTAATGATGGCATGACATGTTACTCTAGATAACTTAGTTAAAGAATGAACCTAGAAGAGAGAAACATTAGTAGCAGTGATCATCACTTATAATCAAGTATTATCAGCAGCAGTTGTCTGATCCAGCAGAAGTAGCAGATGTATTTTCTACAAGAAGTTATTATCAGCAGTAGCAGTTAACTGATCCAGTAGAAGTAACAGTTGTACTTCTACAGCAGTTATCATCAGAAGCAGCAGTATCATCAGCAGTAACAGTTATCTGATCCAGCAGAAGTAGCAGTTGTATTTCTGCAGATGTTGATA
>JAGDQP010064798.1:0-11515 GCA_022664845.1 Lepisma saccharinum | reverse complement strand
TGACGAAACCAAAATTGCGCGTGATTGGCTGTTACAGTATCAGGACCATAAACACTATTCATATTTGCAGCCGCCTGGCTTGCGTTTTCGCCTTTATCGAAGAAAAACTGTAAAATATAGCGTATTTTCTCTTTGCTAGTGTCCATTTTGAAGCGCGCTCACACAACACTGAGTCAACTCATCACAACTATCTGAACAGTGTTTGTAGTACGCAATCTCATCATTTGAACGCCATCTCGTTGAACCCGATCGGACTTATACAACGCGAGCTACAGATCACTGAAGCCATCTATTGGCAAAATAATGGATTACTTTTTACTACACCAGATATTTTCACGCTCATTTGAAGTTTCTAGCTTTCGTTTACTTGTGAGCACTATTCCAGGGTGTCTACCACCCTGGGAAAACCTGGAATACTCAGGGGATTTTATAAATCTGGAAAACTCAGGGAAATCTATAATTTCTTAGAGAAATTCAGGAAAATTTGAGTGTACCTGTCCACGGCTAGTAAGAGCACTGCCCCGGTAAGGCGGAAGTCGTGTGTTCTATTCCCACTGCTGACCGGATTTTTTCAGTGTGTTAAAATCCTCTATTTCAAAGAAATTAAAGCATGTAAAAGATGCTCGGATTGGGTGGTGGTGTGTTAAAAAAAGTGTCATTGCGTATTATTTACATGTTCCACTGTACTAAGAACTCAGGGAACTAAAGAAAGAATAAAAAAAGCCAACTTCAGAGTTTAATATAATATATATATATAACGGATTAGTCAAAAACAGTGTTTGAAAGTAGAAATTTACACACATTAAGCTATTCTATAAGTATCTTCAAATAAAATTTTGAGATTGAGGTTCAAATAGTTTGAGAGATACAGGGTGGTAAAACTTTAAAATATTGTACAAAAGGTGCCAACTTCAGAGCTTAAAATCTTTGATCGGTAGTTATTTAAAAGGCTGAAATTTACATTAAGGTCTTGTGATAAAATTCTAAGTTTAAAATTAAAATGTTTTAAGATGTACAAGGTGGCAAATCAAGGAAAAAAGGCAGATCTTGTGTACATTTAACTTAAACCATCCTTGTGCCTTCTGTCTCGGCTTTACCAGGTAGACATAACCCGTGCTTCATTTGAAGCAAAATAAGAAAGAGAGAGAGCTGTTGGAAATGAAAATTTGTATTTAATAAAAAGTAATAAATTTCACTAACGTAACCAATCTATAACAGTCTGCACTCTACAATGTACAGACAGAACCAAATCTAGAAAGTTCTCAAATAAGATATCTATATGACACCTTAATCTCCTCCTGCCATCCCCTATGATCTTCAATAATTTGGCTCCAGGGCTGCTTCTCAACGTTTACAATTCGTCACTCTCCATCAGGGTGGCGGATTCAATATTTTCGCACCACATTGGGATGTTAAGAGTTAACAATTTGGCATCCATTCTCATTTCATAGTTCATATACAATTACGAACATTCCTGCAGTCATTTCATAGTTAACTCTGAACACGGGGGATACATTGACGACAGGAGATTCATTTACTGGTAGGTAACACAGGATATTCAACTTTTTAAGCATAACAGATTTTACGCCTGACAACTAGAATCGCATTACACTGGCTGGATGGGGCAGTGCAATTTAGGTCTGAAACGTGATAGTAAGAACTTTTAGTTTAGGCGTCTTGTGTATAAAGTAACTTAGGGGTTGTTATTTTACGTAAGCTTATTTTAGTAATTTTAGACATCCTCCCCTCTTCCTGGATGCTTACGTAAAACTTTGATAAACTTAATTTTTTACATGGACCATTTTAGTAACTATAGACTTCGGCGCGTCACGATGATATAAATGCAATGAGTTTAAAATCCACATACATCCATGCCCCAGGTGGGATTCGAATCCGCAACCTCTTGAAAGGCGGCCCAGCGCTCTATTGGATGCTTACGTAAATTTAAACAACCCCTTACGTAACAAATTGCTTCCAATCTTAATTTTCAGATGTAAGCATTTACTTTTTCGTTCTTTTATTTAAAAAAAGTGCCCCAGCAATTAATCACTGCACTGACTTTTATCATTCTCCAATTGTAAAGTAGACAGATAGCCTGACATTTCTCTGAGCCACCTCATAGGATTGTCGTTCAAAATATCACGATATGTCCTTTAATAACTCTAATGAAACATATTTTACCTTTGATTTAGCCATTCAACCCATTCTCGGAATTGATTTTTCACGAATCCGTCCTTTGAATCAACTTGCCTTTTGAATCCGATCGTATACTGCCAGCCTCCGAATAACGGGTATCCTTTTCCTCATTGTTTCCTCAGTTTGAGGGTCTGTTCTCATGAGATTGGTTAGTGCGTGAGGTCCACGGTCGGAGATCTGTCTAGATCTTATCGTTCTTGTTAGGGGACGGGGGAGTTTTCAGACTGAGCTACCGTAGCTCCGTTGGCTTGGTATTTGGAAGGTCCTGGGTTCGATACCAGCGGCCAGCCATCCTGACTTAGTTTTTTCCTCAGGCACGCCAGACAAATGTCGGAATGGTGTCTTTAACTTGAAGCCCTGGCCTGCCCCTTTACCCCTACCCTATCCCTGCCTAATCCATAGATGCTAGAAGGTCATAAATAAATAAATTCAATTTAATTATTGGAAGTTCTTAGTAAATAGCGTCCATGCATGTAATCTTTTCTTATACTCAACTGATTTCGAACTCTCATCCATTCTGTTACCGGAGTGAGGTAACCCACCATCCGTCTAACCCAGTACTCTATGTTGTGTAACGTAAAATATACTTAAGATTGCAAAAAATATAGTTAATTGCTTATATACTTCGTCATCAAACAGCAACCGTTCTAGCACTAATGAATCGTATGATAACCCCAAAGCTGGTAGCACCATAAATATACTGTGTGATTAATTTCCATAGTATCTTTTTTAATGTGTATCGCGGATCGTATTGGTGAAAGAGAAATGTTCTGAAGTTCCTTCACGCTGACTAAATTCAAATTGTCAAATTAATTAAAAACTCTGTAATTTAGTATCTGCTAAAATTCAGATATTGAAATATGTGTAATGTAAAAGAATTTTATAATTTTCATATAACAATCAACGAGAAAATTGTAGTATTAAATTTTCGTACAATTACTTGCATATTCTTCTTCAGTTAATTTCAAGTAAACTCTTTCTCGATATTTGTAGTTTTCCTTATAAATAAATTATATTGAGAATTATTATTATATATTCATCATAAAATTATCGTTGTTTCAAACTAAATGATAGTTAATTTAGATTAAATCTCATTTTTACTTTCTTTTTCCATTTTTTTTCCTTTTCTTTCCTTCCTTTTGTTGTCCATCTCTAAACGCCGTCAAGGTTAGTCGTGGTTTGTTTTCTCGTAGTTAGAACAATCTTGCTTTTCTTTCCACTTTCACGTCGTTCTTCTTTGTAAAGAAACAAGTACCGGTATCACAAACATTCCATGAATAAATAGAACCATTTCATAGGATCTTATCTCATGCGGCGGAAGACAATGGGAAACCACTATTGGTTTACCTTGCTCAGGATTATCATCCGATCATCAACAATATTAGTTGACGTGAGGTAATTACGGGATCGTGGGAGAGTGTGTAAAAGTCCACTTCCCGTAATAAATCATAGGCATCACATAAAATATTCTTATGTGAACATTTTTTAAAGTTACTGTGCCATGTGTATTACCCACTACGTAAGGAATAAACAATTTACCGTTTCAGGTTAGGTCAGTGTACGTTTAAATATTTACTCGATAGTGTTTTTCTTCGTAGAAAAACCAATCGAAAGAACAATTTTCATAGAGGTGAGAATGAAAAGAAGATAGGCATTTTTTTTTCCTTACGTGAATACATAGAGCGGATAATATGTCATTAATAAGTCGTTCACATCATTCGAATATTTCGTACTCGTTTCGACCGGCGTTTGTGACAATAATTATCATTCAAGAAAATATGTCTGGTAACATCTCCGTGCAAGACGAATTTGCAGGAATGTTTGCAGAAAACTGGAGTGCGCTAGTTTTAAGGAAACTGTTTTCTTCTGTGGACTGGTCGGGTTAGGGTCTCCGTTTTTCTAAAATATATTTTCAGAATTGACGTGAGCTTCGTTGTATTTATTATAATTCGCTTTTAAAGAATTAAGCCTCTTCTGTTTTTGAGCACGTGATTTTCAAACTTCTATTCCGTTTGGAGTAAGATTAGTTAAGTGTGGTCTATTTTATTAGTATGACTCAGAATATTGTGTAGTTAACTTGGTGGAGGAAAAATGTAATTTACTGCTTTATATTGCACTTTGTTGCTTGAATTAGAAACTTATACCAGAAATTTCTCTAAATATTTGAACTTTCTTTTACAGGTTTCTCTTTAAACTGTTGTTACTAGCATGTTCTGCAGCAGTGCTAGTAGGAGCTGTAGTTGTCTCGATTGCAGTTTTCAGCTTTAAGAAGGTAAGTTGAAGAAAAAGAATATTTGTCATTCCCCTACTCATTCTGAAATTTGGAAATAGAGACTCATTTCTCTCTTATCTGTATTGTTCGTGATGTATGAGAGAAATCATCAAAGATGGGCTTTATAATTTTGTTTCACCCTATTTAGACTCTGCTCAATATGGCTTTCTTCCTGATAGTTCCACTCGTACCAATCTGTCCTTGTTATTCACCGATGTTACCCAATCCCTGATTAATAATACACAGCTTGATGCCATCTATCCAGATCTAAGTAAGGCTTTCGATAGCATTGATGGTAATGTACTTTATAAATTTACTCATCAATTTAACGTTCATGGTAACTTCCTTGGTAACATGATTTTGTCCACAAATTACACGAAGTAGTTTTCAGTCTCTCGCTTCAGATTATTACTGGGTATTTAATAACCTTTGTTAACATATGTGTGTGTGTATGTATAAACATAGTAAAGAAAAAAATTAAAGAAATGTTATTTACAAGAAATTGTTGCTAATCTACTCTGGGTTATAGAGGCTGTGGTGCGTTAACAAATACTTTAGAGTTTCTTATAAATAACATTTCTTTCTTTACTATGTACCTACACTCTCATATGTTAACAAAAGTGATCAAAAGCAACATTTCAACTAGAGAACTATACTGTATTTTAATACAGAATATGTTTCAACAATAGATTGTTGTTTCCAGTATGGTCTCACTTGAATTCGGACTGCGCATTGGCTATACTGATTAAGGATTTCATCAGGCGAATGTTGGGGTGGTACCTGAACTAATAACCTAGCCGCTCCCTTTACCCTAGGAAAAGATTTAAGAAAAACGGGCTGTAGCACTCTCAAATACTAAGTTTTAAGTTCTTGCGTAATCTGTCTTATGTCGAGAGAACAGAAAGGGTGTTTTGAGCATGTGTTCACTGTCAGTGCTAGGAGAGTTTCCATGCAGGAGCAACTCCACGATACCTGCCATTATCGTGAATGGGAGATGCTTACAGGAAGTGTAGTATTGTAGGTCGAAGGTCGTTTTCAGGACTGATCGGAAACTACAGTGCGTAATAAATGTTATTGTACAGTCTTTTTCTGAACTCAATGTAAGGAAGGGCACCTCCTTTTATTAGCAGCGAGTCCAGCTTTGATTCTGAGAATGATTCTTCCTCAATGGAGTCAGTGTAAGAACTTGTAGGTGTAACAGGGAAGATAATTCACTAAGGAACTGGATTGTAGGGAATATAAAGAGAAAACGTTTCCAACTCTCGGAAACAACTTGACCTCTGGCAGTACACAGCAGCACATCATATTTGTGTTTGCAAAGACCAAACGGAACCGTGAAGCTTTTTCTGAAATAACAGTGAAGAAGCATTGATTTATATAAAAACAACTCGACCACACCTGATTTTTAGTCCTATATCAGGGTGTGTGTCACTCAATGGAGAGAAATCATCCACTCGCTAAATTTCATACAAACACTATCACTGCTGTAAAGTCTTTTTCAACAACTGGTCTGCTTCTCGGAGGGTTCTTCTACTTCTTCCCATTACTGTTACACTAACCACCTCCACAATCATACCTTGAACTACTGTAAGAATAACTTTCCTACTAATTCTACTCATCGGCTATACCACGAATGAAATCAAGGATCATTAGAGTGACCCACATTAGGATAATAGTTAGTCATAATACCTGGTTTGCAGCCAAAAGGTGTTGCTCAGCAATTTATCTTACCAAACAAGAAGCAAAATAGATTGCATTCAGTTTCGACCTGAACTTAGATGACCCGTAGCCATCCTTGTTTATTAGTTGAAGCCAAATTAGAGGCATAATACTGTTAATAATAAAAATGGGAAATTTCAAAGTAATCATCCCCAACTAAGGATGTAAGTAGTCAGTAAAACAAGAAAAAGCTGCTAACTTTTATCTTTAGCGGTTAAATCCCGTTATTACCTCTTCAATCAGTAACCTCCGTAGTATAACAATTACACTACTTTTTCATGGTAGTAATGGGAAACCTTCTCAGGGAGTATCGCATTTGAAGAATAAATTATTCTTTTTAGCATCTTCAGCGCACGTTTTAAATATAAGCTATTCAAATAAACAAAGATCATAGTTGTTAAAAATATAATTTTAAAAAAATGAAAAAAATAAGTATAATTTAAATTCATTAAACTGTATTTTTGTTACTAGAGTAGAACCACCTGTTATAAAATCATGAATTCCTTGCCCCCCTAATACTTCACTCCACCCCTGATCGATAATTTTAGCGTACGCCCCACCCACGTAAAGCGGAAAACGGATACAATAATTAGTAGGTAAATAAGGTAAAACCGTATGGAACCCATTATAGTTATAAAAAAATAACTCTATTTGAGGGTATTTGACAAAAAGTAAACTCTATTTGATGCAAATCACTAGGATGGCCTCCGCCCGAAGCGACGAGTTCTAAAGTATCTTTCAGTAAAGATCGAAAGAGCTATGCAAGTGATGTTAATCCTCGGCTGTCTTGGGTGTGAGTTTTATAACAGTTTTCTTTTGATTGTGGAACGCTTTCCCCTATAGTGCCACCGTTGGATATGTAAATGTTGCAACATTGGAATGTCCTTTCTCGTACAACTTTTGTTTTATTAAATATCGTTGCTTCTGTTTTATTACAAGGTAACCTAAAAAGTTTTTTTGCCGCTTTTGACGTCCCATTAATCATGCGCTCACAGAGAGGAAACAAAATGACGCACGTGCCTGCGAAGCGATCGGGAGTTAGTCTGACCATCGACCTTCAGTAATACAGGCACGGTGCTCACACACAGAAGTCATAGCTCGTCCAGTGTGAAAGAGAAATGGAGGTATCGAAGCAGCTTGTTCGCGTGTGTTTGTTGAATGACTTTAAAGTGTGCCTGTCAGCTGCCGCATCAAGTCACCCTATATACCAGGCATTTGATGAAAATGCCGTGAATGAACGCACCGCCCGGTATTGGTTCCAGAAATTCCATTCGTTCCGTGTGGGCCTTGCTGATGAACCTCGCAGTGGACGACCACATGTGTTGGATAACTAAACCCTGAAAGCAGCCATCGAGGAGAACAGTGGTCTAACGTGTGATGAACTTGCGGCAAGGTTCCATGTTTCCGCTGAAACAGTCAGACTGCACCTGCATGGGATAGGGAAGTCATACAGATTAAGCAAGTGGGTACCGCACACATTATGGGCAGCCAACAAGAAACAACAAGTGACAGCGTGTTTATCCTTGCTCACTCGGCACTTGAACATACCCATATTTGATCGCTTGCTCACTGGTAACGAAAATTGGGTCCTCTATGACACTCCCAAGCGTACCAGACATTGGTTGTCGCCAAGTGGTGCATTACGAGCTCCTTGTCAGACCATCACTGCTGACCTCTACTAACAGCAGTTGGAAAGGGTGTACCGTACATTGCGGCCGAAGGAGCCGGCATTGGTGAATTGCAAGGGTGTGCTGTTCCTCCACGATAATACCAAGCCACTTGTGGCAAAGAGGACCTTGGAGACCCTTTAGCAAATTGGCTAGGAGACACTGTGCCATGCATCATATTCACCGGACCTTGCGCCAACAGATTATCATCTGTTTCATTCCCTCGACAACCACCTCCGTGGGAGATCCTTCGCCAATAAGGTAGACTTGCGGAACGCACTCACGGACTTCTTTGTCTCGAAGACCGCCGACTTTTATCACCAGGGTATTGTGCAGCTGCAGGAACGTTGGCAAAAGTTGTTGGATGCTGATGGAGCTTACTTCGAAACCTAAAGGTACGTACCGTCCACTGTATTGCTCTTTGTTTATCACTGCTCTAAAACGGCAAAAACTTTTTTGTTATCTTGTAATATAGTCTGAGAGTGGATAAATCGCGATAACAATTTATTCGGAGTTTGGAACTTTTCTGAAACGGATACCGGATACTGTGTCCTCTAAAAATACTATATCTGGATTTTTCGGTCCATCCATTACTCAACCCTCATTGTCCAGTGGTTAACGTCGCAGACTTCTGGTTGACAATGGAGAGTCACGCGGTTTCGAGCCCCGGTGCCGGACATGCTAACTGAGGTTTCAAGTATTTCCCTCAGTTCAGCAGGCAAATCCCGAGGTGGGATCTCTGCTAGGCCCTGGCCGCTATATCTCTGCTTCCGGAAGTGAGTGATGACCAAGGGACATTATCCCTCAGCCGTGACTAGTGTAGGTCAAAACTGCCTGTTCAGCCCATAAAATGATTTTAAAAAATAGCCATCCCAGCCTACCTGTAGTGTTCATGTAACTCACAACTCAACTCCAACCTGCAGACAAGATTGATGTCTGCTGGTCTCTCTTTACTTCGTGATTTCAAGTAGTGTGAACTTCTGGAAAAGTATTAAATATTTAATCTATTTAGAATGTGTATATGAAGAGTTTCTCATTCTGTGGCCTGTGTTTCAGCAACTGAAGAAGAAGAGAGCATCGAGAGAAGAGAAAGATACTCTAACTGTTGGTCTTTTCCATCCATATTGCAATGCCGGTGGTGGAGGGGAGAGAGTTCTGTGGTGTGCTATTAAAGCGATGCAAACAAGGTAAGGACTGTAGTCATGTATTTTTCTTTTCTCTAATGCGATTCACGCTCATATAAAATTACCTACCACTGTTGACTTCAATTAGGTTAAGCATGGTTGCCACAAACCTTGAAAGTCAGGGAAACTTGTAAGAAATGTGCCATAAGTCAGAGAAAAATATTAAAAAAGAAGGAGTAGTCAGGATGAGGAAAAGAGAAAATTTCAGTTGGAAATTAGAACAGAGGAAAGTTTAATAGCTTTAAGCTCAGCAGGATGAAAAAACTATTTTGGACAAAATTCAAAGCTTGAGAAATCAGATGTGAGAGACTTATTGCATGTAATTGTATATAACAAGTGTTTATAATCGCATTCTGTAATTTGGAGCGTGAAGACAATGAAAGATCCTTGGGTGGCTATGTTTAATGTGACTGCTGTGCTGAAAATAATTGCCTATATATAAAGGCTTAATTAATCCAATTTCAAATTGTGTACATGTACTTCGTATTATTTTTTTTTTAATTAGAAATGATAAGTGGTACTCTCAGCCAACTTTTGTTGTGCTTTTCTTTAAAATATATAATTATTGCGTGTTTGTATTCAAAACAATGTAATTATTATATTTTATTAAAAATTGCTTTTATTTTGAAAAACAATAATTTTGTTAACAGAAGATTTGTTGGCTTACGGTATTTGTGGTCAGTGAAAATTACAATTGCTAGTCAGTGGAAGTTAGGGAAAATCACGTAAGAAAAGTTGTGGCAACCACGTTAAGGTAACTTAAGTATAAACATGATGTACAAGTAAGTTGTACTGTACAATATACTTACTTCGGTTGCTTTTGTAATAATCTAACAGGCTCGACGTTTCAAAATATATGTACAAATCCAAATCATTTATTATGCCTTCATATTCACATTCTTCGGTGAAGCAGTTTTGGGATGGGTTTTATTAGGTTTTACTTACCTCCTGCACCACAGGTCATCCTCAGAGTTCACCATTGAGCCCGAAAATATTCTTGTCTTTTATCATTGTGTGTTTTAAATTTTAAACATATGGCGATGAACTACGGTGTACAAGATAAGTCAAATATGGTGTGCCTTATTTCTTGTGTTATTAAGTGTATGTGAAAGTAAACCGAATTGGGATTAATCTCTGTAAACAATAGAAATTATCGACATATCTATCATATGTGTAACAAGTATTTCAGTTTTCAAAATGGTCCATAACTATCTGCGAGTATCGGTGAAAAGGGGACTACCAATAGTTAAACTTGCACTTAGCTTGTAAAATTGATCTTCGATTTGCTGCTGGCAAAACGAAAGTAAATTGGTTATTTTGTGTATTTTCATAAGTGTGTTTTTTGTAAGAATAATTCCGTGATCGTATTGTTTTGTTGTAATTACAATTTCAGGCTTCTTTTCAAGTAGCTGAAAACCTGAGCAACGAATAATCAGTTACTACCAATTGGAAACGTTTCTAACAATATAGTACTTATTAAATAATAACCTATACATCTTTAAATACGATTATCCTACTTCAAAAGATAACATGGGAAATTCAGTAAATAAGCTTTTATTTTTAAAATAGTTAAGTGACCAGAAATGATCAAATGACTTAACTCAATAACATAGTAACGGTCTTTGCATTGACATCTCTGGTTTCAGAAGTTCAAACCGAAACTATATCTTGTGTAAACATTTTCTTTTTTCTTGTTGGTCTATATCTTTTGTGATTTGAATTCGATAATGGTTGTAGGTGCAACTGCAACGTCATTCGGATTGGTACAGAAGAGGAACGTAGGAAGTTGTTACAGAAAAAGAATAAGCGGCTAAAGCAACTACAAGGAAGTTAATTTGGGGTATTATTTATCTCATACGTATATTTTAACAACACCATAACCATATTCAAGTAACATCATTTTGCTTCTTCGTACACAGTTTTGCGTAATATGCAAATATTATATTAACTTTCTGTTGTAGTGTTGAACAATTGTTTGCTACGTAGTTACTTTTTAATTCTGTGCTAGGTTGTGGTCTAATGGTATGGTTATGCCCTTTAGATCGGCATCGATCAGTATCAATCCCTCGTTTTCTAGCTGAATATTTTGGTTTATTATAACTATCAAATACAATATTTTCCCTAAAGGCACCCTCTTCCTAGATTTTGTTTATTGGAGGCGAAAATTATACCCCATTGAACTTCCCCAGTATTTATTGTGCCGGTGAGCGATGTAATGATTGTTTTGCATATAAACGTTAAAGGTTTTATTTCATATAGTTCTCAATTTACAGAGAGTGGTCCATTGTGGTGGTTTACCAATGTGGACGTTTGTACTTTCCGAATTCAAAATAGTTCCCACAGATAGAAAAGTTATATTCTCAGAAAAAGGATCATAATACTTCTACCTACAGCCAGATACCAATTTAATGTTTTAGAAAATAAAGATACTTGAACCAAAGAATTCCTATAACTACGAAACAGCAGACAAAAGAATA